>JAHKKF010498771.1:0-11654 GCA_019740295.1 Labeo calbasu | reverse complement strand
TTTTATTTTATTTTATTTTATTTTATTTTACACCTAAGATGAAACTTAGTCATATCAAGGTCAATAAATATTTTTTTATTTTATTTTATTCCAAAGAAGAAACTTAGTAATATGAAGGTAAATAAATATTTTCATTTTTTACATTTAATTTACTTTTATTCAGAAACTTAGTCATATCAAGGTGAATAAATATTTTTATTTTATTTTGTTTTATTTTTATTTTATTCCAAAGAAGAAACTTTGTAATATGAAGGTGAATAAATATTTTTATTTGATTTCATTTCATCCCAAAGAAGAAACTAACTCATATCAAGGTGAATAAATGATGACAGAATAGTCTTCTGTGTCAAGCTTCAAAATTACAAACAAACAAACATACAAACAAATAAATATTGACCATACATAATTTTTATTTCTTTTTTTATAAATTATAATATAATATAATATAATATAATATAATATAATATAATATAATATAATATAATATAATATAATATAATATAATAAAAATTGTGTCATTTTTTAGTCACAGAATCCATTCCATTTTATTGTAAGGAAAAGAGCAACCTGGACATTCTGCTAATGCTCTCCTTTTTTGTTCCACAGAAGAAACTAAGTCATAAAACTTCTAATTGGCTTATCCGAATGAGTGAACAGGTCCTTTTGAATGTACTAAAAGTCTTTTTTTGGTATCTCATTGCCTCAATAGTGGCACAGTCAGACAGAACGACTGCACTGGTCATGCTGTTCTTCCCTTCACATTAATAAAGCACACTCTAATTATCAGAATATTACTTGTCAACCTCCCACTTCAGTCAACTACCGCTAATGACGACTCAAGCTAATACGCTATGACTAGCTCACACAGTTAAATAAACCCTTTGAAATGTGTCACTGAAGATAAATGGGCACCAAAATCATCTGATGCAAATTGTTTTGCAGAGAGATACCATTGATGTGAGCTACATTATGCAAAACACTGCTGGTCGATGACTAGCACACAAAACAAGATGTTACAGCACAAAAACCTAGCCACAAAGCACTAACCAGCCACAAAGCAGATGATAAATGTACTAGATTGGCACTATGCTGCAAATCTTTAAGTCGTTATTATTATTTAAGCACAATCATGTCTACATTATATGTAAATTAGACTCAAAACTCATCTGCTGCAATTAATATCCCGTTATTACATCACATGCCAAAAAAATATATATTTAAATAATCTGAAAACACATTTTCAGCACAGATGACTTATTTAAATCCACACTGTAGAGTTTGGGGAAAACTCTTGAAATATCAAAGGATGAAAACTGCTTAAAATCGGCATCCCTCGGATCCCCTCTCTTTTCCAATCCTCCTCTGTCCTTCAGCTCACGCTGCAGGGGTTTCCTGCGAGTTCATCAACACTCAGACTTTCAGGAGATATGAGAAAACAGGCTAAGAAAGTGTCTGTGGAAAAGAGATACATATATTTTGTCGGAAGTAAGACAATCCAGTTTGTTCGCCCTTCTTTCTTTCCGCAAACTCTTTCGCCCCTCATCCTGTCTTGCCTCATCCAAGGAAAGCAGACGTTTATGGATGACAAAGTAAGAGCGGGGAAAGTAGGTTGCTGATAAGGAACAGTATTTGAAATGTTTGGTAAGAGCATTCCGGCAAAACTGGGAAATGTGTCCACTAAAAACTGTACAGCACCTCCACTGCCGCAATACTGAGTGCATTTGTCCAAAATAACTTGACATAAATAGATTTTTACAGTTCAGAATGGATACAAGATGCAAAGAAGACACATACATAAAAAAAGGACAGTGTAAATGACAGTTGTTGATTTTTGTATCCAGATCTATAAATGTACATAATTACATTTTGCATTTTACATCTAATAATTAGAACAATATTTCTAAATTAGAAATATTATATATTAAATATTTATTAATTAATAAATATTAATATTATAAAAAGAAAAAAATATAACAAATAAGATTGTATATATATAAACAGTTTGAAATGTAATAAGTACAAACTAAAACAGATTTTATATTATATTATATTATATTATATTATATTATATTATATTATATTATATTATATTATATTATATTACATTTTATTATAAAGTATCAAACAGGAAATAATAACAAAATTCAGACTTATATCTACATATTCATAATTTACATGTATATATTCAGATTTATAACTTTATATTCTGATTTACATTTATATTCAGATTTATGAATATTCTGATGTACTTCTATATATTCACAATTTACATTTATGTATTCTGAATTCTAAATATATATATTCTGATTTACTTATATATTTATACTATATATTCCAAATTATAACTATATATTCTGATTTACATTTATACATTCTGATTTGTAACTATATATTCAGATTTCTAAACATATATTCTGATTTATTTCTATATATTCAGATTTTATACAATTATTTCCTGTTTGGCACTTCAAATCATTATAATTCTAATTTCAGTACATATATTCAGACTTATAACTATATATTCTGATTTACATTTGTATATTCAGATTTATAAATGTATATATTCTGACGTACTTCTATATATTCAGACTTTACAACTATATATTTAGATTTACTTCAATGTATTCACAGTTTACATTTGTATATTCAGAATTCTAAATATATATTCTGATTTACTTCTATCTTTTCAGAATTATAACATACCTTCTGATTTACATTTATTTATTCTGATTTCTAAATATTCAAAATTCTAAGAATTCTAAATATATATATATATATTCTGATTTGTAACTATATATTCAGAATATATTCATATATATATATTCAGATTTATAACTATATATTCAGATTTCCAAATATATACGTTCTGATTTCTAACTATATAACCATATTATTTATATTATTCTAATTTTGTTTAGGATTGTTTTTATTGTTATGATTGACAGACAGTGTAATAATTATACACACACACACATACACAATTTGTATATACAGTTTTAACCTTAAATAATGATAAGAAGATTCTCAAAATCATATGAAAGCGTCCTTGGAATGTGTGTATTAAACTAGATTTTTTAAAAAAGATTTTTCATTGTCTTGATCATGGACACTCTTATTTGCCATTAATTCGAAAAATAATGTTCACATAAATGCAGACACAACACTTAACGCAGCATCCAAGAAAAGACGCACAATGTGCAACCCTCAAACACAAGTAATTCCCAATAATGACCGAATATCCCCTCAACGGTCAAGCTAACATCTCAAAATGATGCACGGAAAGAAACCCAGTGTTTGCAAATCAATAAGATGCCATCAAAATTCAGCCGAGCTAACTATGTATTGATCCATCGACCGCAGCAAACCTCAGTGCTTCATCAACACCACCAGGCACCAGAGCAGGCGAAATTCAACCAATTACTGATCCGGCCGACTCGATATTCCTCACTTCTTAATCAAACATCTGCTGCGATAACCCTGACTGACACACACAGCAACCAATGCCTGACACATTGCCAGATATGGGCGCCACCTCACAGCGAGCTGTTTGCGTCTGCTTAACATTGCGCAAACATTGTCAGGACGTTGTTAGGCGAGATGAATGGCCTGTATAAATCAGCGGCGCTCTCGCTAGGCTAACACTATGGCATGAATAATGGAGGAGCTGACAGCTATGATAGAGAGCCTACATATATAACACGAGGAGAAGTTACATGCAGGCCACGATGTGACCGAAACGAAGCCACGAGTCATTAAGGAGCAGGATTATAATATACATACATGAACAATGACTATGCTAACATGATTATGATTAGTTGGACAGAATGAGCTTTGAGAGCTCCAACAAAATGAATTAGCGCTGAGATATGCTTGGGGTTCTCAACTAGGGTTGTGGAAAAAGGTGGACAAATACAATTCTAAAGTGGGGGGAAAAATAATAAATGCAACTTCATAACTGCGCATAATTAGGATAGAAAAATAAATACGCTTGCTTTCAATGTTTCAATGCTCCGCCCACAACTGCTGCTCAGGCTCCGCCCCTGGACAGTGCAGGTGTTTTCGGATGTAAAAGTGAACCTAACAGTCTTCATTTCCCCCCGCCATCAGAGCCACTGAGGATGCAATGGAATGGTTTGATTTTTGATGGTAACGCACCACTGAATACACAAAACAAATGGGAGAGGGGCGGAGTGAGTAGTAGCTCATTATCATTTAAAGAGACATGCACTGAAACGGTTCACTGTCAACGGAGTCGTTTTTGAAAAGGCAAAAAGGTGTTGTTTTACACGACCGTTGAGAAATTTTAAGCAAAGTATGTTGCATTTCATGAAGACCCTAAAGAATCATAACGACTTGTGAAAAATGGGCATCCGATTTGTCCCCTTTAAGGACTTTTGTACTACAAAAAATGTTGATGATGTTCCCTTTTAACCCTTTCAGCCATGTAATACAATTAAGTATTTTGTTTTTATTATACAAGAAATGACTTTTCACTGATTGGTCCCTGATCAACCAATCACAATGAAGACAAGACCCTTAACTTAATCAGCCTCAGGAACTGCAAAAGACAACAAATATAGCAACTATATACTTAAAAGTGAAGGACCAAAATCTCAGAGACTATCGTAGATATTTTGATATTTCTTTAAACTGTTTTGTCCATGCAATGAAAGTCAGTGGGGTCCAAAACAAACCCATTTGGACAGTACTAACTTTCATGGTATCTGTAACCGTGACATAAAAAAAGTCTGAAAAGTGCTGCATTATATTCCAATGCAACTTATGTAATGCAATTAATGTCAAGAACACAAAACATGTGGATTTGTGCTGAAAGCCAGTGTCTCAGAAACTGTCAAAGTGCCATGACCTAACAACAATGGTGTCATATATTATAATTCTTTACCTCAAATGATGCAGAAAAACTGTATTTTTTAGACTATTCCAGTTAATATGCATCTACATCCAAGAGTAAACAAACATGTATTGGCCTACAGTATTCGAAAATCGTGACTGGCTCTTTTGACAGCAAGGAAAGACTACAGTAACTAACTATACTGAACACTAAAAAAAGAAGAGGAATTCAGAAATGGTTGGTTGAAAGCATGTTTAGGTTCTAGCATCCTTCTAACTCAAACCGTAGATCATGGTGGTAACAAGGCCAAAATCATGGGTTCGATTCCTAAGAAATTCATGAATTCATCAAATGCCTTGAATGCAATTTAAGGCACTTTGGATTTACATTTATGCATTTGGCTGACACTTTTATCCAAAACACAATTTGTTAGCCCTTGCTTTCCGTGGGAATAGAATCCATGACCTTGGTGTTGCTACTGTGACAGGAAGGCTTAAATTAGATAAAAGTGTCTGCCAAATGCATGAATGTACATAAATGTAAATGCTGCAATTACAGACTGAGGCAACACAAGCTATAATGGTTTCCACGTCAATGTGTCAAAAAAAAAGTCATTTAGAGTGCAGAGTACGTCAGAAAAGTGAGCGGGGGACTTGGTGTAAATTAATGATATGCTGTACTATTGCTTGTATACACTTTGAGGGGTTGTAAATTACAGAAAACACGAATGATTTATGATACACGGTTCGCAGATGAGGAAAACCTAGACATGTCTGAACCTTGAACCATGAAAAAATGAACCCGTATTGATTATTTTACAACTAGTTTTATTTCAACCTTCAGTCGTCCATCCATCACCAAATATATGGATTGTGATGGGTGACTTTGACCTACAAAAGACTTACGGATGCGCCTCTGTTCTATTCTACTCAATCTGCCTGGCTTTGAAGATGGTTTGTGTAGTTTTAAATTGGGGTCAGGAAACCCAAAATCAGCCTAAAATTAAAAGACATACTGTTTTTCTCAACAATTCTTCTCTCATTTTCGCCCAGCATGAGTTCCCCTCGAACCTCCATTTGTCTCTCTCGCAGCTTCCCATGATTCATCCCAGCTCATGTACATATATCTTGTAGACAGTTTAACTTGGTCCTTGGAGTTGGAGTGATCCATTCTGGGGTTAATCAAGAGTGACCCCCTGCTAGACCTGCGGGTGGAACGTTCCACCATTAGCTGCGCTTTCTCAGCTAATTAGCTTTCCCTCACAGGTCAGTAGCTGTTTGATGCACCATCTTTCTTCCCATCCCCAGAGAACCTGGCATGTGGCGGCCCACATGCGACAGGAAGGAATACTTTTTTGTTTGTGCGAAATAGCGCGTACTTGCGTGGGTGCCGATCGATAAACAATATTGACGGCCGAGGCGAGAAGGTGAGAGGTGTTGTGTTTAAATTAGATTTTCCTGAGGGAGAGAGAGCGTATTAGATGAAAAGAATTGTTCTCGCCTTTGTTTGTACCTTATCCATCCATCACTGCGAGAGATGGATCTGGGCCGAATGCCTGTCTGAGGATGGCGAGAGGTTCGGAGAGAGAGAGAATGAGTGAAAGAGATGTGGGGGTGCTAAATTGAGACACATTATTGCATGATGGGAAGGGTGTCATTTTACGTGATCTCTCACTTTGATTGACAGCCTCATTCAGACCAACTCTCGCTGCGAGTCTCATCTAGGTTGACTTGCGGCGTGTGTGCATCTGACCCACTTAATGCAGCAATATAACTGCTACAGATAATACGCATTAGGAGAGTTCACTTATAAATGGACGTGGGTCATGGGTATGTAATAGTTTTGATGGTAAAATACTTTCTCGTACAATAGACTTTTGTGAACAGATAGCTATAAGTAAGCCATTAGCAGGTTCACTTCCTGAAGAGTGTAAACGCGCATCGATCTGTTTGTTTGAGTGTCCTGACATGTCAGCTTCTGGCTTAATCAATGCCATGAATTTGGGACAGGAAAAGCTTTTCCACAGAGTTGAAGTGGCTTGTTTGGAAACTAGTTTTGCAATTTGGTGCAACTAACCACTATTGATGCTTTAAAGTCAACATGAAATCAAACTCTAAATATATTTTCCTGAACCATTTATTCTTAGTCTTTTATCAAAAAGTAATCAACTTTCTCCGCCTCTTAAACGACTTTCCTTTTTGGCTGACATCACCAAGCCCCTTCATTTTTCAACTCCCTTCCAACCACATGTCAAGGAGACCACTTTTCACCAACCAATCAATTTTCAATGGATTAAAAAGTTTAGCGTGCATTATTTTCTAATTTATATCTTGACAAATTGTTGTTATAAAGTCATCGATTTTAAGTAAATATGGAATTCCTAATATAAAAAACAACATAACTGAACCTTGAACCCAGGGCTGGCGCCAAGAGGGGGCATTTGTAAGCCTTGCAAAGAGGGGCATACGTGAGCCTTGCCCCTCCAAATGAGTAACTGTGCTCCCATTTCCCCTCCTCTCCCCTCATTGCTGAACATTTTAACTAAATAATGAATTACTTATATGAAATGCAACATATCTGAACCTTGAACTCAAGGACGGCACCAAGGAGGGGCATTTGTGGACCTTGCCCCTCCAAACAAGAAACACTGTCCCCTTTTTCCCTCCTTTATATGTTATACGCCCCCCTCTATATGTTATTTTCCCTCCTCTCCCCTCCTTGCTGAACATTTCAACTAAATACTGAATTACTTTCATGAAATACAACATATCTGAATCTTAAATCCAGGGCCAGCACCAAGGGGAGGGCATAATTGGTCCTTGCCCCCTCAAACGAGTAACTGTGCCCCCTTTCTTCTGCTCTCCCTTCTTTGCTGACTGTTTCAAATAAATACTAAATTACTTATATGAAATACAACATATCTGAACCTCGAACCTTGGGGCAGCACCAAGGAGAGGCAATTGTGGGCCTTGCGCCCACAAACGAGTAACAGTGCCCCCTTTCCCCTCCTCTCCCCTTCTAACTGAATGTTTTAACTACATACTGAATTACTTATATGAAATGCAGCATATCTGAACCTTGAACCCCAGGGGGCGGCACCAAGGAGGGGCATTTGCGGACCTTGCCCCTACAAACGAGTAACTGTGTCCCCCTTTCCCCTCCTCTCCCCTCAATGCTGAACATTTTAAGTAAATACTGAATTACTTATATGAAATACAACATATCTGAACCGTAAATCCAGGGCCAGCACCAAGGTGGGCATACGTGGTCCTTGCCCGCTCAAATGAATAACTGTGCCTCCTTTCACCTCCTCTCCCCTCTTTGCTGACCGTTTCAACTAAATACTAAATTACTTATATGAAATACAACATATCTGAACCTTGAACCTCGGGGCGGCGCCAAGGAGAGGCAATCGTGGGCCTTGCCCCCACAACAAAAAGTAACTATGCCGCTCTTTCCTCTCCCTTCTTTGCTGACCGTTTCAACTAAATACTAAATTACTTATATGAAATACAACATATCTGAACCTTGAACCTCGGGGTGGTACCAAGGAGAGGCAATCGTGGGCCTTGCCCCCTCAAACAAGTAACTATGCCCCCCTTTCCTCTCCTCTCCCTTCTTTGCTGACCGTTTCAACTAAATACTAAATTACTTATATGAAATACAACATATCTGAACCTCGGGGCGGTGTCAAGGAGAGGTAATCGTGGGCCTTGCCCCCACAAACAAGTAACTATGCTGCCCTTTCCTCTCCTCTTCCTTTTTTGCTGACCGTTTCAACTAAATACTAAATTACTTACATGAAATACAACATATCTGAACCTCGGGGCGGTGTCAAGGAGAGGCAATCATGGGCCTTGCCCCCCCAAATGAGTAACAAGTAACTATGCTGCCCTTTCCCCTTCTCTCCCCTCCTAACTATACATTTTAAGTAAATACTGAATGACTTATATGAAATACAACATATATGAACCTTGAACCCAGGGTCAGTACCAATGAGCGGCATATGTGGTCCTTGCCCCCTCAAACGAGTAACAGTGCTCCCCTTTCCCCTCCTCGCTAAACATTTTAACTAAATACTGAATTACTGAACGCTTTAAGTAAATCCTGATTTACTTACATGAAATACAACATATCTGAACTTTGAACCCATGGCCGGCGCCAAGAGGGGATATTTGTGGGTCTTGCCCCCTCCAAACGAGTAGCAGTGCCCTCCTTTTCATGATCAATTTCGAAAGTAAAACCGAAAAACATCACGTATACGAAAGTGCGCTCCCCCAACCGCCCATTGTGATTTGGGCTCCCACCTAGAAATTTAACTGCTCCCCTTGAACCCTGGAAAATAAACCCTTATTGATTAGTTTACAACTAATTTTATTTATTTCAACTATCAGTCATCCATTCGTCACCAAACAGATGAATCACGATGGCAGACTATTCGTCCTAGAAAAGACTTTTACAAATACAAATCCATTCTGTTCAGTCAAGCTGGTTTTGAACACATTTTACATAAACTTACCATGAAGTGTTTTTCAACAAGTGCTCATTTTTCAACCCCTCCCTTCAAAAACATCATGGAGACCCCTTACATCAATTTCTAATGAATTAAAAAACTTCCAGCCTACATTATTTTCTCATTTAACCACATTTTCTTAAAAAATTAAAAAGTTTTGCTATTAATGAAATACATTTAGTAGCCCATCTTTAATGAACCTCATACGGTATGCATTAAAGTTAATATGAATGACCCTATTTATGTTCTCAATACTGATTTCAGGTCTTATTGTGAACAACTCACCCCCAATTCTAATACATTATAAGACACTCATTTTTCAGTATCCAACCAATTCCCTATGGGAAAAAAGACAACCAAGCTCTGCCTTACTTACTATTACTTGTCCTCATTTAACAATCCCTCACATTACAAAAACAAATTGAGCCATTTTGTGTTGTCTTTAAAGACAATTACTTGTTCAACAGCAGTGATGTGTTTTCTCACAGGTATCTAGTCAAGTCTTCCAAATAAATTCACCTAAGTACGTGTTTAAAGCACAAAAGAATTGATATGTCCCTAACAAGTGTATTTAATCAGCAACTGGACACAAACAGAAGAAGGTTAAGACAGAAAGACACCTCACACGACCCATCTAGCACTGTCAAACCCATCAGCCGCACACACGTATAGAAACAGACATCTGATAATTGGCTGGAGGTATAGGACTACATCTATAGCTCAAAGGACACAAAAGAGTCTAGGGCCAGAGACGCTAGCTGGAGGGATGGTGTTACAGTTGTGATAGCATCTAACGATAACAGAGACCTGACAATCCAATCCTTCATGGAAAAACCCCTAACAGTAGCAACCCCCACAAGCACACACCTGCTGAGAACAGCAGATTACCCAGGACAGACCCCTCCGGGACGCGTCCTCCTGTGTCATGACGGAAAAGAGATAGGGGATCACATGCTTGTGTGTGTGTGTTATGTGTGGGATTTACAGGAAATGAAGAAAGCTGCATGACCAAGATGGCACACAACAGGGAATTTAGGGCCTGTTGCTCAAGGCAAAAAGTGAGAAGGAGCCTTGGACCCGTCCTCGGAGAGCTGGATGGGATAAGTGTGGGGAAAAAACAAAAAGAGAAGTCAGGCAGTGCGGATAAAGAGAAAAGTCAGCATGTGGCACAAGCAGATAGATCTCAGCTGGATTTCTATTGGGCGCCATCGATTGCTGACGGATTCGAGCTAAACGGCTCTTTGGAGAGTCCACAGAGAGAAAGCGGGAGATATAAACAGAAAAAACGAGTGAGCGATAGACGCACAGAGGCTCATAGCACTGCCTGATGTTTCTCCCAAAATGCGCCGTGAAACTTTAATCAGCCCTGCCACTGCTGCTCTGCGCGTTAGCTTCAAGCTATATATTTTATTCATGCGCAAAGAGCAAACACAAAAGCCGTTTATATGTTTGTTTCGCAAAGAGCAACAAAGATTAGAAGAGTAATAGGAGTTCGTAAAAAGAGTTACAGATTGTACTTTCTGATGTGGGCTGTTCGGCGTTTCGTTTTTATTCATTTTAAAGTGATTTCAGAGTTAATGAAACATCTAAGTGGGTGTACTTGTGAAGTTCTCCAGCTAGGCTAACTCAACTCCATTATGCCGGGGGAAAATGAAAAACAAAAATATCATGTTCGCATAGAACGACAGCACTGCCTTGGAAACAATTTGCCTGAATTTGCAAACGCATTCAAAAGTGTTTAATCTGGTTTAGTGTACTTGTCTTCATGTTGAGTCATGGTGCTCAAGTGAGCTATGTAGGTTCGAGGCTGGTTCGCAACATTTCTTAAGCCTGTTTACTAATTTCCCCACCATTTGGGACCCTGGACCACAAAAACAGTCATAAGTCGCATGGGTATATTTGTAGCAATAGCCAACAATACACTGTATGGGTCAAAATGATCAATTTCTCTTTTATGCCAAAAATCTTTAGGATGTTAATTAAAGATCATGTTCCATGAAGATATTTGGTAAATTTCCCACTGTAAATATATCAAAACTTAATTTTTGATTAGTAATATGCAATGCTAAAAACTTCATTTGGACAACTTTAAAGGCGATTTTCTCAATATTTTTTGCACCCTCAGATTCCAGATTTTCAAATAGTTGTATCTCGGCCAAGTATTGTCCTATTCTAACAAACTATACATCAGTGGAAAGCTTATTTATTCTTACTTTCAGATAATGTAGAAATCTCAATTTAAAAAAATTGACCCTTATGAATGGTTTTGTTCAGTCAAGAAAAAAAAAA
>JAHKKF010498769.1:0-10641 GCA_019740295.1 Labeo calbasu | reverse complement strand
TTTTTTTTCTATATTTTTAATCAAATAAATGCAGTCTTGATGAGCATAAAAGACTTCTTTAAAGACTATTACAAGTCTTACTGACCCCAAACTTTTGAACGGTAGTGTATATTACGTAAACCAAAATGTTTATTTTGGATGTGATTCACTGTGATTAATCGTTTGACAGCACTAATATAAATCACATTTTAAGTAGTTTGATAGTGTACGGAAACTGAATGTGAGTATTAATATAACACAATTAATATTCAGTGCTAATACTTTTGTTTATCTTACGGTGCATTTACACAGGGCGTCTGAAGCTTGGTGCTGATACGACTGTCATAGTGAAAACAGCCAATCACTTTACTATTCTTATTGCATTAACGCGATTGGCTAACGTCTGGGCTAGGGTATTTGCATAAGGCAATCTAATTGGCTGATGCATTGTACTGCATTGACAATGCTTCGCTGATTATTTTGTCCATTATTATGGACTATTTTAATTAAATAATTTCTCACTTAAATGTTGATCAAATTAGAAACAATGGCTGATTAAAAAAAACCCGCTATTTCGAAGCACTATAAATAGAGAGACTATTGTTTTTCTTTGCTTTACAACAGCATACAGGTATAAGTGATAAATAATTTAAACTCAAATTTGACGTCCACATATTTATGGTTGATCAGCCCTATAACAGCAGGACATTGTGCAGTCAGCCGGTCATTATCGCAAAATAAACTGCGAAGGGAAGCAGCTGACTGTATATTATCCCTTACACAGCAGTCTGCCACAGCCATTTCTCACAGAAGCAGCCATAAAGCTTCAGTCGATGTCAATCATCCGAGTACATCTCACTTACCACCAGCACTATTTCTGTAATGAAAAGGAGCCATATTTGCTGTCTTCTCTAAGTGAATCGTAAGACTCACTTCATATACACCACATCTTTTGTCCAATACATGAAACATCCTTTTTAGGTCCTGCCATGCATCCTCTCACATCATGTAGGTCCACTCAGCAACATTTCTAAGTGTGCAAGATGAGAGCAAAAACACTGACTGTACTTAAGATCATCAAGTACTAGTAGCTCACTGGCATCTGAAATGATGGAAAGATGGCAGAAGCCATTAATGATGACTCATTCTAACTTCCTGTTGTTTTGACTAATGATCATGAAGCATGAGACATCTTCTTATAGTTCTAATTAAAAGATGAGAGGTTATTGTAGCCCTACACTTTTACAAATTCAAACCCCACCACAAGAGATGAATAAAAAAAAAGGTCTAGTAAGGTACGTGAAGAATTCTGAACAGCAATTTCTGTCAATAATGACATAAACATAAGCATATGACTCAGTTATAAATGAACTGTGTAAGGCAAAGAAGCAGCTTAACTGCAACATCACAATGTGCTTTAATACTGACAGCATTTCTGCCTGCATAAGCAGTGCATTTATGCAGGCAGTGTGAAAATTGTGACCTGTTTGTAAGGGTGGTGAAATAAATGTGCCGCTTCTGTTTGCGGTGTGAAACAGGCTTAATGGAATCAAATCAAAAATACAGCAAATAAAATATTTTATCAGCCTTGACTTCAGGGATAGGTTAAACATGAACATTGAATGGTTTGAGGAATACATTCACACAAACATTCATACATCACATAAAAATGCACTGGCTGCATCCCACAGTGAATATAGTAAATGAATAAGGAATTACATACTGTAACAGTTGAGGTCAAAAGTTTATACACACCTTGCAGAATCTGCAAAATGTTAATTATTTTACCAAAATACGACAAATCATATAAAATGCATGTAATTTTTTTTGCACTGAAATAATATATTTTACATAAAAGATGTTTACAAATAGTCAACAAGAGAAAATAATATTTAAAATTTATAAAACCCCGTTCAAAAGTTTATATACGCTTGATTCTTAATACTGTGTTGTCACCTGAATGATCCACAGCTGTGTTTTTTTTTTTTTTTTAGTGATAGTTGTTCATGAGTCCCTTGTTTGTCCTAAACAGTTAAACTGCCCTCTGTTTTTCAGAAAAGCAATTCAGGTCCCACAAATTCTTTGGTTTTTCAGCATTTTTGTGTATTTGAACCCTTTCCAACAATGACTGTACGATTCTGAGATCCATCTTTTCAAACTAAGGACAACTGAGGGACTATGCAACTATTACAGAAGGTTCAAACCTCACTGTTGCTCTAAAAGGAAAAAAAAAAGATGCATTAAGAGCCAGGGGTGTAAACTTTTGAACAAGATGAAGATGTGTACATTTCTTTCATTTTGCCTAAATATCATATTTTTTCATGTAATATTGCCCTTCAGAAGCTACAGAAGAGTTTTCCAGCGAACAAACTAAGTTAAATTTACCCTGATCTTCAAATTCAAAAGGCTCATAATGCATTGTTTTTCCTTTTAAACTTTTGACCTCAACTGTACACATCTGTGTAACGTGTGACATACTTTCTTCTTGTGGAACACAAAAGAAGATATTTTGAAGAATGTTTGGACCACGCATTGAGAATTTTGTGTCATACAAAGAAAGTCACACTGGTTTGGAATGACATGATGGTGAGTAAAGAATGACGATTTTCATTTGGGTGAACTAAAACAAATGGTAAACAAATAACTAGATGGTTCTCCAGTTGCAGATTCCAATAGAGTTTAGAAATGTGCTGAAAGATTAACTAGCAGTAAACAAAAGGTCGGAGCGGTGCTGGATGTCAGGTGCATTCTGGGGAGCGCTGGTAATGGTTTCCCCAGTGTGTTGTTGGAGTTTTCCCATTTGTGCCCTGCTCAACCCAGGCAACCGGATTCCATCTTCCTCACTGCCCATGTAACAGATTTGACTTCCAAACAGGCTAGAGCCTTGGCAATAAAAGGGCCAGCTGAGAGCGACACAGAGAGAAGACAGAAAGGATCCTTTTGTTTAGGGCTCCCAGCTGCCATCACCCGCAGTCAAACCGGGCCTTTCATGTGAAACCACAGAAGCTGGGCCAACCAGAGGGGAAGGCAATCTCACACCACTACCTCCATAGGTAATGAGCAGGAGCCGGAAGCACCACCCTAGAGCTGGGAACACACACTTCTGCCAAGCTCTGCTAAGAGTGCCATGAAACCAGGCCTATCAATAGCAGAGCTGAAAACAACTCAGAGAAGCAAAGAAATGTCTAGAAATTGAGAAGATCACCTCAGAAGTCTTTGATAATGCTTTCTGGTCTGTGTTTGTATAGTTTAGCAATATGAAACAATTTATCTTTATTCTTGCAGTCTCTCTTCTCAGCGTTCTATTCCAGGACAGAAGCAAACCGCTGTGAAATTGTGCTGTTTCCGCACACTGCTTATGAAACACCTTTCAATGCGCCAATCCCTTTTCACTTTATACTTCAAGGCCAATACAAGGTAAAGGAAAAAAAAAAGGTAAAAATAAAACAATGCGGTGTTTCCAACAGGATTTTATTTTTGCAGAGAGTGCACAAATTCACTGAGAATACTGCATCTTCAGAACTGTAAAAACCCTTTATTCACTTAAAGGGAGAGTTCACCCGAAAATGAAAATTCTGTCATTAATTACTCACCCTCATGTCATTGCAAAACTGGAGCACCTTCATTTATCTTCGGAACACAAATTAAGATATTTTTGATGAAATATAAGGGCTTTCTGACCCTGCATAGACAGCAATGCTACTACCACGTTCAAGCCCCTGAAAAGTAGTAAGGATATCATAAAAATAGTCCATGAGACATCTGTGGTTCAACCTTAATTTTACAAAGCTACAAGAAGATGTTTTGTGCGAAAAGAAAACAATAATAACGTAGTCTCTTAAAACTTGCATTGAAGACTGACACAGTGGAGACGAATTTGCTGAATAAAGCTGTTATTTTTGTTTTCTTTGCGCATAAAAACTATTCTCATAGCTTCATACAATTACGGTTGAACCACTGATGTCACATGGACTATTTTAACGTTTTCATTACTACCTTTCTGGGACTTGAATGTGCCAGCTGCGTTGTGGTCTATGCAGGGTCAGAAAGCTCTCGGATTTCATCAAAAATATCTTAATTTGTGCTTCAAAGATGAACAAAGGTTTCACAGGTTTGGAACGACACAAGGCTGAGTAATTAATGACAGAATTTTCATTTTTGGGTGAACTATCCTTTTAAAGACTGAAGAAAAAAAAAGAGAATTTAATGTGTTGCGAGACTCAGTATTTCAAATAAATTATATACAGTTTTATGCAAAAGTTTGGGAACCCCTTGCAGAATCTGTGAAAATGTGAATAATTTTAACAAAATAAGAGCGGTCATACAAAATACATGTTATTTTTTATTTAGTACTGTCCTGAGTAAGATATTTTACATAAAAGATGTTTAAATAAAAGTCCACAAGACCAAAAAACTATTAAAATAACCCCCTTCAAAAGTTTGGGAACCCTTGGGTTCGTAATACTGTGTGTGGTTACCTGGATGATCTACGAATGTTTTTTTGTTTTGTGATGGTTGTTCATGAGTCCCTTGTTTGTTCTGAACATTTAAATTGAGCACTGTTCTTCAAAAATAATCCTCCAGGTTCTGCAGATTCTTCAGTTTTCCAGCATCTTTTGCATATTTCCAGCAATGACAGTATGGTTTTGAGATCCATCTTTTCACACTAAGGACAATTAAGGGACTCAAACACAACTATTCAAAAAAGATTTAAACATTTACTGATGCTTCAGAAGGAAACACGATGCATTAAGAGCGAGGGGGTGAAAACTTTTAGAATTTGAAGATCAAGGTAAACTGCACTTAATTTGTTTTCCAGAAAACAATCTCCTGTTGCTTCCTAAGGGCAGTACTAAATGGAAAAAAAAATTACACTTCCAACAAAATTTGGACATCTTCATCCTGTTCAAAAGTTTTCACCCCCCTTTCGGTCTTGTTGACTGTATATAAACATCTTTTACGTAAAATATCTTACTCAGGACAGTACTAACATGCATTTTGTAAGATCTCTCTTATTTTGTTAAAATTATTCACATTTTCACAGATTCTACAAGGGGTTCCCAAACTTTTGTATAAAACTGTATTACATTAATCATTTATTTACTGACCCCAAATACATACATAATTCTAAAACTCAGTTATTCAAGTTTAAAACTTTGTTAAATATCAATTATTGCTCACATACCAACGCAGTGATATTCACAGCCTATTTTGTCACGGATACCAGAACTATGGGATGCTGTTAATTTAGTTAATGATCCTAGTATAAAGTTTTCCAATGACCCTCACTTTACCCAGACATCAAGGATACATGGAAAAACACAGGAATCAATAACTGATTAAAACATTCAATGAAGCAGAACAGAATAAAACACCTGCTTCCTGAGTTTGTAATAATCAACACAGTTTAAGGATTTCTTTTGTTTTGTTTTTAAACGGAATTGTTGCTTTACATATTCCATATTTCTCATGCATATTTAATAGGTCTAGCCAACAACTATAATATGATGCTTGGAAAATATACCACAAACAGCACACAGTTCACAGAAATAAACATGCGCACACACTTCTGAGGTGATCTTCTCCATTTCTAGACATTTCTTTGCTTCGCATGAGATCAAGGTTGAGAACCTTTGCTATAATGCAAAGAAAAGCACTAGCATAAATAAAGCTAATATTTACGTTTAAAAAAAAAAAACAACTTCAGGCCCTCATACAATAGCTGTAATTGCATTTAGACTTTAAATATTTCTAAATTAGCTGTTAGATAAGTTTGCTAATCACTACAGAGTGCTAGTGTTTGAGGTCAATGATTTCAGCTGATTATTCTGAGTTAATAACCTCTTAACAGAGGCTGAGACTATGAGACAGCAATTACACTCCAGAGCACACTTGCATTGTGCATTTTCATTTTTATCTGCTTGACAGTCTTTTACAAGCAAAAGCCTTTATCAGGCTGTTTACTGAACATAAAGATGGCAGTATCAGAGGCCGTCAGTACTTAGTAGAGTAAAATGCTGTTTTTGCCTTCCGAGAACAACATATTTCCAGAAAATATGCCATGCCCCTGAGCCAAGTGCTTGGGTATGTAATTAATAATTAGTGAGATTTCAGCTTGGCAAGCCTTTTCTGAACAGCTCTAATCCTAGATCCCAGAAGGTACTGTGATCGCTTCCTCCAGCTTTGTCATTGAACACTGCACGTCCTTTGTATTGAAAACGAACGTGGTCTTTGTTCAGGAATTTAGCAATTGATTGCAAGACTTCAGACAAATGAGGGAAAAATTCTCGAAACCCAACCAGCAAAATGTACTGTATACGAATGTGCCGTCGGCCAAAGGGGGAATCCATGAAGCTGCTATATATTTTGTTGGTCCCTTTTCCTTGAACGAGCCATAAATATGACCCAACAGAAGCCTTGGTCAGTTTTGATGGCCGCAGTGAAATTATACCCCACTAAACTGGCTTTCATGTCCATGCTGAGAACTCAGAGCAGGGTTCCAGTGTAATTGGACTTCGGGCCAAGCGGTTTGAGGGCTTGTTACTGGCTCGGCCTTATCATTCTGTGGCCGCACCAAAGCCTGGGGTTTAACTGGGCCACATGCACCCCTCTCCACTGCCAGCTGGAGAGATATCTGAGCAGAAGGCCTATAGCACAGAAATGATTTTGATTGAAAGCTCCCAAGCAGACTTTTGGTACTGACCATCAGTTCTGAATTAAGTCCAAAAGACACGTTTTACACAAAGAGCTGAAAGAGAAAAGGCAGACAGGCAGAGAATAAAAATCATTTTCAGCTGATTCAGCCAAACTGACAGTCAACTGGAACAGAAATCAACACAAAGGCAACAGATTCTGTGCCAATAAGGAAATCGGAACAATGTTTTGTCTTTTACAACTAAACAAGCCAATATTTTAATGTGTCTCTTATGAAGCTTATGAACTTTTAATGAAGTCAGCTCAGCTGTGAAATCAACAGAATTACATTCAGGTACACAACGTATTTTATACACTACTGTGAAAAGTACTGTGAAATATTATTTCAATTTAAAAAGCTGTTAACTATTTGAAGATATTTTAAAATGGAATTCATACCTGTAATGGAAAAGCGTTTTGTGTGTGTGTAAAAGTAAAAGTTTTTGCTCTCATTTTTGATCAATTTATTCATTAAGGACAGACTACAAAGTTCATTTCTTTGCTTTTTTCAAAGTTATAAAGAAGCCACTTCACAATAAATAAAGATAAAAAAAAATAGTAGTAATAAGGTAAATGATTCATTATTATACTGATAAAATTAGAATTAAAATTCATAATTATATTCAAATAATCAAAAAAAACTTCTCATAGACTATTTCTCATAATCGCAACTTACCCCCCAGTGTGAATTAATTTTTTATTTTAAACTTTCTCCCAAAGTCCTTGTGTGATGGAAACTGGTTTCAATATTTATATACACAGAATGAAGAATGTTATTTTGAAATGTTGGAAAACTTTTCAACATGTGGTAAAATTTACAAATAAAATTTGGCAAAATATGTTTAGATAAATATAATTACACTACCAGTCAGAAGTCAGTAAGATTTTCAGTGTTTTTTAAACAAAATTTATTTGATCCAAAAGTACAGCAAAAACAATAAAATTTTGAAATATTTTTACTATTTAAAATAACTGTTTTCTATTTGAATATATTTTAAAAAGTAATTTATTTGCGTGATTTTTGCATGATTATTCTAGTCACATGATCTTTCAGAAATCATTCTAATATTCTGATTTGCTCAAAAACATTTATTATTATTATTATTATTATGTTTACTATTATTAGTAGTAGCAGATTTTTTTCAGGTTTCTTTGATGAACAGAAAGTTCAGAAGAACAGCATTTATCTTAAATGGAAATCTTTGTATCATTATAAATTACTTTATCATCACTCCTTGCTAAATAAAAGCATCAATTTCTATAATTTCCATCCCCCCAAAAATTATACTGACTCCAAGCTTTTAAATGGTATATTGTATAATGTTACAAAAGCTTTTTTTTTTTCACTTCAGATAAATGCTGATCTTTGGATCTTTCTATTCATCAAAGAATCCTGAAAAAATATACTCAACTGTTTTAAATATATAAAAATATTAATAAAAAATGTTTCTTGAACAGCAAGACAGCATCATTACTACACTGAAGACTGTAGTAATGATGCTGAAAATGTAGATTTGTTCACAGGAATAAATTACATTTTAAAATATATTCAAATAGAAAGCAGTTATTTGAAATAGTAAAAATATTTCACAATATTACTGCTTTTGTTGCACTTCGGATCCAATAAATGCAGGCTTGGTGAACAGAAGAGACTTCTTTTTTGACAGGTAGTGTATACAGTATAAATACAACATTATTAATGTATAAATTATTATTATTATTATTATATTTACTATTACTTGATATCAAACTTTTTTTGTGAAAAAAAGATGAGAATTAGCATTCAACAAAAATACTATATCTAACTGAACTTCAATCAAGGCTCAAGACAAAGCTAAAGTTGTGAAAAAGGTTAAAAACTCTACATCCTGTACATTTTTTTAAATAGCTGAGAAAAAGACTAAATTTACAATAGCATGCTGTGATAGCAGTGCTGTCAGAACGGAGGAACAGTACAAATACTTCTGAGAATACAGAGAACACCAAATGCTAGTCAATCATTGTTCATAGCCCTTGCATTGACAGACATTCCAGGACATTGTGCTATTGAATGAGCCCATCCAATAACAACGAGGAGAAAACTACCGTTCAGAGACATTTTCTTCCCACCATTAGAGTTTTCTAAAGCTAGACCTAGAAGAAACTGTATCTAGTGCATCAGTGCTGCACAATTCCATTCTCTTATTTAGTGTGGGAAAACAAACCTTTCAGCCAGATCTCCAGAGGCCGCGGCTGCATGATCAATACAGCTACAACGGCAGCAACCGTTACTGCTGGGATATTTACAGTGGTGACCTACTTCTTCAAGGTACAAGCGATTTACTGGATATATGCTTCAGCCATTTCACCAGGCAAGTGGACCAAAACACTTTAAAGTGGTTGTGTGGCAAAATCACAGAGAGATATACTGACTCAGAGCAGTTCATGCGGCCTTGTATATAGAGATTTATCAAGGTGTAGCATTACTGCACACCATTTATGATTTAAAAAAATATAAAGCAGTCAGTCTAAATACAGCTAATTCCACGCCAATATTTGATTTACTTGACAAACTCAGTAACATTAACTTTTACAGCTGCTGTGAAACAAAGCACCATGTGCTCAAGTGTCTCATAATTAGGCGACAGCAAATGCGAACTGCAGCATTTACAACTTGTAAAACATCTACTGTTCACTTCTTAGTTAGGATTCTGAGCCATTAAAACTATTCTGCAGCCAAACTTTCATGAGGTTCATTATGCTGCACCTAAAGCCCTCATGATTTATGAGAAGCCCACTTAATAGTGGATGTCGCTGCGTTTTGTCTTTAAATCTAATTAATAGAAGTCATTCATCTGTGGCTGACATTAACTACCACTGACAATGACTATACAGAACACTCCAGCTTTGAACACTTTTCCCTCGGATTTGGGATTTGGCTGATGGAACAGGACAATAACAGTGACGAAAAACCTGCCAGCGGTAAACAAGGGCTGTCAACAAGGACAAATTGTTCTGCTCTAAACTGTTTAAACGGAACAAAATGTCAATTCAGTATGAAAAAAAAATGCTATTTTCTCTGCTTTCACCTCAACAATCAATATGCATCAAAGAACGCTACAAAACTTAACAACATAAAACATAACAACAGAAGATATTTTTGATACCAATTCAATCAAATTTGTTCTGTTCTGAAGTTTAACACCAGCTTTTCTGTCTTCTAAGTGTAAATAAGCATGCCAAATGCCAACACCGTTTATGAAATACAATAAGGTTCAATTGCTGGAGTATTCAAACAACTGTCAAGTTATCAGCAGGCATCTTGTTGATAATGCTTCCATCTTTTCACAAGATTTTAACAAAATAGAGAGCTACTTTTTCATTTCAGTTCACGGATACAGATCAAACAACTTACTGACCTTGTCATATGCACTTCAACTTACATTCATACGCTTACTTTCACAAGTCACCACTAGACTGTAAAAAGTAAAAAAATCAGGGGTTTGAAAAACTTTAAAAATCAAGGGAAATAATTCGCATTAATTTTGTGAGTTCAGTTTATTTAAAAGATTATCTCACTTCCAGAATAAAAAAAATCCCAATAATTAACCCATCCTTACATCATTCAAGATGTTCATGTCTTTTTTCCTCAGTCGAAAAGAAATTAAGGTTTTTGAAGAAACGTTCCAGGATTTTGCTCCACATAGTGGACTTCAATGGGGATCAGCGGGTTGAAGGTCCAAATTGCAGTTTCAATGAAAGAGCTCCACACAATCCCCGCCGGGGAATAAAGGTCTCATCTAGCAAAATGTTCAGTCATTTTCTACATAAAATCTAAATTTATATACTTTTTAACCACAAATGCTCATCTTGCACTAGCTCGACTTCATGCATTACGTAATCACGTTGGAAAGGACATGTGATGTAGTCGAAAGTACCGACCCAGGGTTTACAAAGCGAACATGCAAAGAAAGTCAAACACCCTTTACA
>JAHKKF010498767.1:0-11819 GCA_019740295.1 Labeo calbasu | reverse complement strand
ACTTCAGATGATGCCAACCCTGAAACAACATACAGCACTACCGAATTTTGCTACTAATTTATGGTGTTCTTTGTCTGTTTGATTACGTCATTAATTGATCTTTACCATACATCCCTGCCATATGTACATCAACTTGACATAGTCACCACTAGTAAGCTACTACTAAATATATTGTAAAAACTTTAATTTGCTGTAAAGTTGCTTTGCAACGATATGTATTGTGAAAAGCGCTATACAAATAAAATTGAATTGAATAGTCACATATGTTTTGATTCGCTAATAAGAGTTAACCCATACTAATCTTTTGCTCAGAAATCAGACTTCACTGCTCGTGCTGTATGCTTTTGAATCACTAAAAAAAAAACAAATAAGAGTCATTTGCTTTGGAATCAGATTTTACTAGTCACGCTATATGTTTTGATTCACTACAAACCGCATACAAAACTTTTGCTCGAAAAGTCAGACTTTACTCTTGCGTGGAATATTTCTGTTCATTAAAAAACAAACTTGCTTATAAGAGTCAATTGCTCTGGAATCGGATTTCAGTAGTTTTACTAAAACAAGAACCAAGCCATACTAATCTTTTGCTTGTAAATCAGACTTCGCTGCTTGTACCATATGCTTTTGAATTACTAAAAAGGACTGGCTTTTAACAATCATTTTCTCTGGAATCAGATTTTACTAGTTACACTGTTTTGATTGACTAAAAAATGCTCATTAGAGCCTTTTCTTGAAAATCTGACTTAAGTGTTTTGTGCTCCATGTTTTTGATTCACTAAAAAGAACCAGCTCAGAGTCATTTGTTCAGGAATTGGGTGTCACTAGCAGATAAGAGTCAATGTTAGCGTTGTATGGATTTGAACTGATTTAGAATAGTCTGAGCTTGAGAATCGGACAATTGCTATGTTTGTCATTCATTAAAAAGTGCTGGCTAGTAACAAGAGTCATTTGTACGAGTCTTTTGCTCAGAAATCAGACGTCACTATTTGTGTTAAATGTTTTTGTTCACAAAAAAATCAAACCTGCTCATAAGAGTCAGTTGCTCTGGAATCAGATTTCAATAGTCATGTATGTTTTGATTCGCTAATAAGAAGCAACCCATACTAATCTTTTGCTTGGAAATCAAACTTCACTGCTCGTGCTGTATGCTTCTGAATCACTAGAAAGAACTAGCTTATAAGAGTCATTTGCTTTGGAATCAGATTTTACTAGTCATGCTGTATGTTTTGATTCATTACCAACCACATACGAGTCTTTTGCTTGGAAATCAGACTTCACTGCTTGTGTTAAATGTTTTTGTTCACTAAAAAAATACACCTGCTTATAAGAGTCATTTGGTCTGGAATCAGATTTTAACCCATATGTTTTGATTCGCTAATAAGAGCTAACCCATACTAATCTTTTGCTCAGAAATCAGACTTCACTGCTTGTGCTGTATGCTTTGGAATTATAAAGAAGACTGCTATTTAAGAGTAATTTGCTTTGCAATCAGATTTTACTGGTCACGCTGTATGTTCTGATTCACTTTAAAAAATTGCTCACAAGAGCCTTTTCTCGAAAATCTGACTTCAGTGTTTGTGCTGTATGATTTTGATTCACTAAAGAATAACAGGCTAATTTTGCTCAGAAATCAGACTTCACTGTTAGTGTTGTATGCTTTTGATTCACAAAAGAACTGATTCATAAGAATCAGAATCAGAGAATCTGACACGGCTGGTCATGCTGTATGTTTGTGATTCACTAAAAACAATAGAAACAACAATAAAAACAATCATAACAAGAGGAACCTGGGAAACAAATTTCAAGTTTTTGATTTACTACAAACTGTATATGAGTCTTTTGCTCGGAAATCAGACTTCACTGCTCATGTTGAATGTTTTTGTTCACTGAAAAACAAACCTGCTCTTGAGAGTCATTTGCTCTGGAATCAGACTTCAATAGTCACGTATGTTTTGATTAACTAACAAAAACTGGCCCATACTAATCGTTTGCTCAGAAATCAGACTTCACTACTTGTGTTGAATGTTTTTATTAACTAAAAAACAAACCTGCTCATATGAGTCAATTGCTTTGGAATCAGATTTCAATAGTTTTAAGAACTGATCCATACTATTTTTTTACTTGGAAATCAGACTTCAGTGCTCATGCTGTATGCTTTTGAACCACTAAAAAGAACTGGCTTATAAAAGTAATTTGGAATCAGATTTTACTAGTCATGCTGTATGTTTAGATTCACTAAAACAGAACCGACTCAGAGTCATTTGATCAGAAATCGGGATTCACTAACACATAAGAGTAATTTTGCTCGGAAATCAAACTATTTTACATTCACAAAAGAACTGATTCATAGGAGTCTGAGCTTGAGAATCGGACATTGCTAATCATGCTGTATGTTTGTGATTCACTAAAAAGTACTGGCTCATAACAAGAGTCATTTATCTGGGAAACATACTTGTAATCACGCTGTTTGTTTTGATTCACTACAAACCGCATACGAGTCAAACCTGCTCATAAGATTCAGTTGCTCTGGATTCAGATTTCAATAGTCATGTATGTTTTGATTCGCAAATAAGAAGCAACCCATACTAATCTTTTGCTTGCAAAATCAGACTTTACTGCTCGTGCTGTATGCTTCTGAATCACTAGAAAGAACTAGTTTATAAGTGTCATTTGCTTTGGAATCAGATTTTATTAGTCATGCTGTATGTTCTGATTCATTACAAACCACATACAAGTTTTTTTCTTGGAAATCAGACTTCACTGCTTGCGTTGAATGTTTCTGTTTGCTAAAAAACAAATCTGCTCATAAGAGTCAATTGCTCGCGGCAACCCGAGTTTGATACCCGTCTCGAGGTCCTTTGCCGGTCCCACCCCACTTTCTCCACCCAATACTTTCCTGTCTGCTCTCTACTGTCCTATCTAATAAAAAAGCCATAAAAGCCCCCAAAAATGTAATAACAGTAAAAAAAAGTCAACTGGAATCAGATTTCAATAGTTTTAAATCACTAACAAGAACTGACCCGTACTGATCTTTTGCTTAAAAATCAGACTACATTGCTTGTACTGTATGCTTTTGAATCACTAAAAAAAAAAAGGCTTATAAGAGTCATTTGCTTTGGAATCAGTCACGCTGTATGTTTTGATTCACTAAAAAAAGCTGCGTATAAGAGCCTTTTCTTGAAAATATGACTTCAGTGTTCGCGCTGTATGTTTCCGATTCATTAAAAAAGAACCGGGAATTTGCTCAGGAATCGGGTTTCACTAGCACATAAGAGTAATTTTGCATGGAAATCAAACTTCACTTTTAGTGTTGTATGCTTTTGATTCACAAAAGAACTGATTCACTGAGTCATTCACTCAATAATCAGACTTTACTAGACCATGTATGATGTACTAAGAAGAAAGGGCTCATAAGAGTCATTATTGGAACACTTCAGGGAATACTTTGAGTATTTTTCAGATTAGTCCCAAGATGTTAAAATGCTATAGTTTGTTATCACTACTTTCACTACCATATGGTCCATACGTGCTGGGCGTAGTTACCACATATGGTTGCCGAAACAAATGAATTCATTTACTTGCTTTAATCGCCACCAGCATACATCATTAGACATTACAGTGGCTGTTTTGTCCTTCGCCCCTGCCAGCTTTTTTTCGAGTCTAGCTGATTCTTGAGGATATGTGTTATTCCATCACTCTCTGGCACTCGATAACTGCATTTAAGCCTACAGGCTATGTTAGGCTTGACTGCGCTCCGAGCTGATGGCAGCAGTCACTGTAACGTAACGCTCCTCTGGGTGTTACCATTGAAATGTCAGCCTGCCATTGCTGATCAGTTGTTCAACAGCTTCCAACACTGGAAAATAAACACCTTTTTCATTTTCTTCTTCTACTGTCTGTTTTATTTTTTCTAGCCGTGTTTTTTTGGGGTGGGAGGGGTGATGAGATGTGTGATTTCAGGGCCTCTGAATTCCTCCATTAATGACTCCCAGCTTTCCAGCTTTGAGAGGCTGGAGAGAGGGACTGCGACGCTGATGCTGATAGACCTGCTAAATGCTTCACACACACAAACACGGATACTCTGCTGGAGTGGAAAACCAATATGGAGGTCTGCTTGGCAAAGCTTACTGATGTAACACCTTTTAAAGATGCACCTAGTCATTTTACACATTCAGATGTTTTGTATGTTAAAATAATTATTTTTGATAAATAAAATTATGTAAATTAAATAACATGAGATGATCCCAGTCATACCAGTAGCCTAATAAAATCTGTTTTATTTCATATAAAGAGGGTCCCCACATGGGCCAGCCATGTTGAGATCACATGACCAGTTGAGCTACTACTTTAGGTACACTATACAAAATGCTGGCTTATTTTTTTTAATCCAAATGTTGGGTTCAGCTTGTTGGGTCATTTTATGGGCTTGTTTTTAATATTTTTTTCTGTGCTGTAAATTATACTATTTTATGCAACATACAAGGATGAGATGTCAGTTAGTTGCGTCAGCACTGTTTCGCATGATGGAAATGCCTTTTGCCTTGCATAACATAAACTGATTATATTCGTTATAATACTGAATTTAATTTGTGTTTAAAATATGTTCTCTAATGTCAGTACTGTTTGTTTACGGGCAGGTTATGGAGTCAGCCACGGCATCTGCATCTTTCAGCTACGATGCAGTTACTGACTCAAAAACTTGCCCATAAATAGACAGTACTATAATGAATAAAATCCGTTTATACAGAAAACTATAGAGCACCTGGGTAAAAATTATTAAAAATAACCCAATAAAATGACCCAACAAGTTGAACCCAGCATCTGGGTTAAAAAAAATAACCCAGCACAATACAGCATACACTTTAATTTTTTAGAGTGTATGCTGTATTCACACAAATAAATTAAATTTGTCTTATATCTTTGTCCATGAGTGTTCTTGCTTAATCATAAATGTTCATCTTTTGATTATTGCTGTTGCCTATGTAATTCTGTGTGTGATTTTTACTTTCCAGCCCATTTTATGCCAGCAATAGTTGACTTTAACCCAAAACCTAAAAATTTAACCCAACCAGATGGGTCAAAATAATCCAACATGTGTTCTGTCCAATATTTACCCAGCGCTGGGTTGCCAAATAACTCAAGTTGGGTTGTTTTTAACACAGCATATTTTAGAGTGTATGCTCAATTGAACAGTGTCTGATTTGAAGTACTGCATGGATTAGTTCAAAATTAAAATTTCCTGATAATTCACTCAGCCCAATGTCACCCAAGATGTTCATGTCTTTCTTTCTTCAGTCAAAACGAAAAACATTTAAAGATTTTTCTCCATATAGTGAACTTCAATGGGGACCAACAGGTTGAAGGTCCAAATTCAGTGCAGCTTCAAAGGGCTCTACACAATCCCAGCCGAGGAATAAGGGTCTTATCTAGTGAAACGATTGGGTCATTTTCTAAAAAAATAAAAATGTATTTACTTTGAACCACAAATGCTCATCTTACACTAGCTCCGCGATGTGCGGCTAACGACTTGGATCACGTTGGAAAGGTCACGTGTGGTTAGTTCTTCATCTGTGTAACTCCGGTTCAAAAAGGTAGGTTAGTACGAAAAACTCCATCTCATTTTCTCCTCCAACTTTAAAATCATCCAACATCGTTGTTTTACCTTTTTTTGTAAAGGGCGTATGATTTTGCATGCTGGGTCGGTACTTCCACCTATGTCACACGTGGCCTTTCCAACTTCATTACGTAATGCGTGAAGTCCAGCTAGTGCAAGATGAGCATTTGTAGTTAAAAAGTATATACATTTGTATTTTTTTTTAGAAAATGACTGATTGTTTCGCTAGTTAAGACCCTTATTCCTCCTCTGGGATCATGTAGAGCCCTTTGAAGCTGCATTGAAACTGTAATTTGCACCTTCAAAAACTTTAATTTCTTTGCAAACTTTAAAAAGTTTAGTATAGGTCATTTTATTCTTTTACATAAAGGTGCAGCATTAAACAGTACATAAAAGTGTTTAATATAATAAAAGTGAAAAGTGTTTCTGCTGCTTCACGAAAATGTCTAAATCGTCTGTGCATTTCCTTTTTTAACTCCAACTGCAAGCAGCAAATCTTGCTGATTGGTTATTCTTTTTATGAAAAACACTTGATAGTGAAGGTCTCTTCATAAGAGTCATAATTCCATTTTTTCCACTGGTTTTCAAGATTCAATGTCAGTGCCTTCTTTGCATGTGGAATGAATATGATACTAAAAGGTTGCAGGTTTGCTGTCAGGTTCAATATACTTTGCAATGTCCCATCCTTCAATAACAACTTGTTTGCTAAAGTCAGATGATGCCGCAAGGTCAGATTTCATGAGCCAGTTTTACATTTTGCTGTCAGTAAAGGGCCTTTTTTAAATCATTTACACATTTATTTGAACTGAAAAGCACAACACTCATTTTGCAATAAGACAACTACGTCCAGCACCAAAGTGCTATTTCTGAGCCTAGATCACATCACATGTTTAGAGCGTCAGTCCGGCTCATACAGGTTGTGGTCTTGTTGGCTCTAAAAGCAATTACACCGACCACAGTGTATTCAGAGAGCAAGTTGCTGCAGTGTATCAAAGGTTACAGTAGATTGAAACAAGCTTGGCAACTCGGCATATTAATAATAAATGGCTGCCACCCATGCAGCAGAGTTAGAAGGGGGCAGCCTGAATCAGTTTCCATCACTCTGTTTTTAAGGCCATATGCCCCTTTTCATTACTTAGAGCACACCAGCTGTATTGTAACTACAACCAATTTCCTTGCAGTCTATAAAACTGTCAATCAGAATCATACAAGAGAGCCGAGCGCAGAGTAGAGCATGGCTGCCCGAACAGGGGGAGATTGAATTTGTAGCCAGATGTCAGCAAGTCGAAATCCTGCGCGAGATAATGTTGTTGGACTTTCGTGACTTTAATGTAAAGTTCAGGCAAATTGATTAGGCTTCAAAAGGAGCTCTTTGAAATATACACAGCCTAGGTCAAGGAATTCACAAGCGTAACCAACAACGGATTGGACGGCTTGGTTAAATCAATCAGGTTTGTTAGTTTAAGGCCCGTATGTGAGGAAATCCCTAATGACTGTGCGCTAGGTGATAAAAATGCTAATGCTAAATGCAATAGTTGAGTCATACAGGTTAGTGTTGGGCAATATGGCCAAAAAAAGTTTTTGGCTGAAATACGATACACATACGATATATCTCTGTATTTCTTACATATATTAACATCCTGCCTAATGTTGTTCAATGAAACAATATTTATATTAAAGGCAATGAAAACAAATACAGGGAAAGTAGGCTATGCTATCCATTATGCATAAAAATGGGCTAAAATCACATGATATTCTAACACTGTAATATTATAACCTAAAAACAAACAATGCTTTTTAAAGCTTAAGTTAAATTTCGCTAAACTAAAAATGAAAGTAAATAAACACAAGAGCACAGATTAATTGCATTGTATTTTGATTACCTCATTACTTTGCTATTATAAAATACTTGTAGTATTTAAAATTGTACATATGACAATTATTGCGCTGCGGCCATTTGTAAATTTTATAGGTGTGACTTCCAGTCTCATCCAGGTCCAGCTATTTTCAGCTGTACAAAACAGCTGGTTTTGCTGCTGTATATTGCAAATTGTTGTGTTTTACCATATTACTTAAATGTATTATCTTAACTATGAGCATTCTGGTTTGTAGTGCAAACAGTTTTACCGTTTACTCCACGTTGTTTTTCTTCTCGTCATTTTCCTATAGCGGCCGCGCTCCTTCATGAAGTCTGTGAAGTTTAGCGAAGAATGTATGAAGGGGGCTCCTGACAGCAAAATGGAAAAATTTCCATGGCCTTCTAACGTTTACGGATGGGGAATTTACATGTTAAATGTAAGTAATGCACTGAGGAAAACAGCTCATCTCAAACGCATTAAACAGCGTAAGTAGCGTCTCTGTCAGCAGCACTGACGCAGTGTTGCCAAGTCTGTGATTTTACGGCGGAATTGTTTTTTTTTTTTTAACACTGTTGTCGCGGGTTGTTTTTCATGTCCGCGGGTTAAAGCGACTCCAATAACGTGATATTTAGCCCCTGAAATGATCATTTTTACCAGGGAACTCCGCCAAAACCGTGTATTTTACCCGAAAGAACAAATTGGGTAGGTTATGCTGTGAAAACCTGGCAACCCTGTCTGTCAGAGCATCTGACAGGGCAAGCCGCTTAAACTATACATGAACTATATCTTACACGAGTTATTTTAAACCCCTTTAATATAAAGCATTTGTCGTGTTTAGGATTGGATTATACACTTGTCCCGCAGTAGATCACACTGTGTCCTCTATTACTAAGTAGATGCGCTCGTATTAAACTACTGTACTCACCTTTTTCTTCAAATAAGCCTGTGGGTGAGACTTCCGGTTCTTTACCTTTTTTTAAGATAATACATTAAAATAACATAGTAAGACACACCTATTTGCACTACCAAGCAGCAAAACAAGCTGTTTTGTACAACTAAAAACAGCTGGACGTGAGACCGGAAGAAAAGGTGGATATATATATATATATAAACGGTATTGCCTCATACCATATCGCTTATAAAAAAATATATCGATATGTAGTACAAACTCGATATATCGCCCAGCCCTAGAACAGTTCATGAGGTTACACTTAAGAAATAGTCATGGGTAGCTACAGTTTGAAGAATCATTTATTAAATGTATAGCAAAGAGACAAATAAGTTATAATATTTTTATTTGTTAGAATTCTATCAGTGTTTGAACATTATTATTTAGAGAGCTAGTACATTTGTTCTACTTTCATGGCTAGCTTTTCACAAAACCCAAAAACAGTCTTCAGATTGGACGTCTACGTAACACTGTAACAGGGGAACTTTAGTTGTCCGTGAACAAGTTAGCAATGAAAGTGTGCATCTTAATGTCTTCTCAGTTATGTTCTCACAAACAATGGTAGCATTACATATAAACTCTTTAAAAATATACTTCTGTCAAATAACTTGACAACTACTATGTACACTACAAAAATAAATTTTCATATAAATAAATTATATGGCATACATTTATCTTTGTAACTGAAAACGACATACATCCACACCGAAACAAGGAAAAAAATGGCAGTCTGTAAAAAAAACCCATTGATTATTTTCCTTTTAAAATCCTCTAAGAGCTATGATGAATCTGTAAGGTAAATGTTATATACTCTTTTTTCCTATTTAACATTAGTAAGCACTTTATACAGATCAAAATCCATTAATGTAACAAAGAAACTGTAATAATAGTGTTTTCCGACAGACGTAAAAATCCCTGCATTGTTAAGAACTGGCATTATGACCATTACTGAACAAAACATCTTATTATACAAAAATATAAATATTGCAAAACAAATGTAAAAAAATAATAGAATATATATTTATATATATATTTATATATATATAAACATTAACAATAGTTGCCAGCCATGATTTTCTCCCATTTCTGCCAATGTGACATGTAGGAGAACACAAACACAACAAACAAACGACACAGAACAGCTCTCAAAGTCTTTGTCAAGAACAAACACGTTTGACAGGAAGTCGATCTGGACGAGGGGGTCACAGCCAACACGCAAACACACTCTTAAAGACACACATGCCAGCTTCAGAGCCACAGAGGAGTGGGGGCTCCACGACCCTTGACCCTTAAAGCACTCGCATGCACCATTTGGCAGTTGAGGGGGAACTTCCAATTAGTGTCACGGCGTTATGTTGTGGATTTTTATGAGGTGAGGTCAGCGCAGAGAACTAAATTAGGGCCAGTAGTTGCGGTTTGTCATTGAGGAGGTCAACGAATTGACAAAAACCATCGGCCATCGTGCGACGCACACCTTGAGAATGCTCATTAGCTTAGCTTATTAAAAAAAGACAATGAGTACAAAAAGTTACGCCACCAGAATCAGAGCGAATACTGCTGCAACAGTAACGTTTTAGCTTAAACCACAATTGAATGACAGAAAATAATGCCATAAACGTTAAAAAAACAAAAACAAAAACAAAAAGCTACAACAGAAACCCGAAATTACCGTTGGAGTCATGAGCAAATTCAGGGTGGCCACAAATGGCCGATTTACAGTAAATAACTGGAGTATGAAGGTACAAAAGACCAGAGAGAGTTCCAGTACAGAGGACAGAAGAACAGAGGCACAGTCACCCAACAATCACTCGTTTCCTTCTTCATTTCTGCGCAGCTAAATTCTCACGCATAGCGTGTTTCATTGTTAAACAGTATTTGTTTTTTTTTCCAACTACCACAGGTTTGTGATAAGCAAATTAACATTAAAAAGCATAAACTCTAACGCTTCAATATACACAAAACGCAAACACCCGCACGCACGCTTAAACATCTGATGCTTGTCGACGAACGACTGGACATTGATGTGAACTTTTAACATATCTAGCATATGTCTGAACAAAAATTTCCCTGAATGTGTCCTCTGTGCAGTTTTGTACTGGTGTTTTGAACAGAAGTGTACCGTAAGTGCAATGGAAACTGCCACATAATCTTTTAACATATCATGTTAGGTCACTTAGAGTTTGTTCTTGTTAGCTATTATGCATCTGAGGGGTCTGACGTGAGCCAAAATATTCACACACACACACGCACACACATACAACAACATATTTCCAAACTCTCACACGTACGGTTCTATAAAATTAGAGAAAATAATTGCATAGCATTATACAAACATTACAACAGTATCATAAGCAGCAACGACCGTATGCTGAAATGTTTGTCAAGAATGAAGTTTTCTTATGGCACAGATACACAAATGATGGGTGGGCACTTTGTGGACGACCCCGGTCAAATTATAGCTACTCTCGTTCATTATTTACATTTGTGTACACATAAATACTTATAGAAATATCTAACAATAATACACCAGGGTTATACAGTAACAGAGTCAAGCACCGGAAAGGCGCCGCTGGTCAAAGTGTCCCCACCATGCAGCACCATGTTTCTGCCACGTTGGCAGATAGATGTCCCATCTTTGGCTGTTTCAGCTTCAACATTCAACCACTGTGGACACAAAGCAGTGAAGAAAGAGGGTTAATAGAAGTTACAAATAGATTAGAACTAAAAATAACAAAAGTTAAATGTAGCTGTAAGCAGCGATTACCAGGGTTCAAGCGCTTTAAGGCATTTAAGCACATATGAAAAAAGACATTATGTAGCAAGCTTGTAACCACTTAATCAATGATTTAAACAAGTGTTTTCGGCAAATCCAGGTAATACATAAAATATTATGTTTTTTAGCGTTTATGACTGTTATAGCGGCAGCTGTGGTCTGATCTCCCTAAAACTTTGCATGCTTGTTTATAATCACCCGTTGCATGTGCTCAGCAGGTTTTGTGAAGTTTTGAGCTTTCCTTTAGGCTTTATAGGATTTGGGGTAAGTTTGGACAGGTCCCTTTCATAAACAACCCTGTTATAGCTTCCCAAAGGGTAAATGTCAACATTATTAATGCAATATTCGTAATTATTAACCAAGAGAGTCCAGAGAATTGCACTGCAGTGTTTTTTCCAGATGGAGCGAAAAACCTAGGACTATTTCGCAAAAAAGAATGTTTTCTACATCTTCTTAATCATTTAACAAACAATTTGATTGACAGCAGTGGTTCTAGAGGCAAAGTTGTCCAGAATGAGAAGTTGTTTCGTATGATACAAATATTGCACGTATGTGCGAAAAACTGTGCAACGTACAATCGTTTACGACCTTGAAAAATGTGATATCGCCCCCCCAGTGGCTGAT
>JAHKKF010498761.1:0-14712 GCA_019740295.1 Labeo calbasu | reverse complement strand
CCATCCATCCACCCATCTATCCATCTTTCCATCCATCTAGTTTCTACATATCCAACAATCTATCGATCTATCTCAATTATAGTATCTATCTATATACAACTATTTATCGAACATCTATCTACCCATCCATCCACCCATCTATCCATCTTTCCATCCATCTAGCTTCTATATATATCTGACTATCTATCTATCTATCTATCTATCTATCTATCTATCTATCTATCTATCTATCTATTATTCAGCTTTAAAGCTTTTTAAACTTTTCCCCAAACTTTAAAACAGTTTAAGATGTTTTCCATCTTTTTACACAAACCAGATGGTTGACCACCTTAAACTGTTATGACCAACTGTTAGGTGATTTCTTGCAAGATGGACCAGCTAATGGCCATCTTAGGTCAGCATGAAACCATCAACTTTAGCAACCAGTTCTTACCTTTTAAAACTGGTCATTATCTGAATGGCCAGACATCAAAAACCTGATAGAAGTTGGCTAAACAGCTGTTAGGACCATCATGAAACAACATTAGTTCAGCTAGAAACCTACTACTATGCTCCTACTAAACCATCAGCTTAAAAGGTTTTTATAGAAAAGAGATTGCTGACTCACTAGGACAGATGATCGGAAAAAATAACTCACATCCTGATATATCATGCTGTTATAGGCTGCAACCAGCCATAACTGTGATCCTGAACATGTCATACATGCACACACACATCTTTCTGACACACACTCGGCGTGTCTCTGCGGGAGCTCGTGTGTCTATTTGTTGTACTACAATCGCAGTAGCGCTTGTCAGCACACACTCTCATATTAACTCCAAAAGCTGTTGGAAAGCCGCCCCCTGCCATATGACAGCTGCTTCCCCTGGAGCGTCTGCGTTTGCCCCCGCTAGCACTGCCTGCCGCGAGCCAGGTAGCAGCCAAAGGGGTGCGCAGACCCCGATCCCATGGTTATGTCATAGCCACCTCAAGCTCAGTATCTGTACTTGCTAGTTCCTTCTTTTTCTGCATGACTGCAATGCATGAGACATTTCAGTTCTCTGCCTGCATGGATAGAGTACTAACACCAAAGGGTCAAAGAGCAACGTAGCATTGGGTTTTTATGAGGCGAGTGGACAGCCATGCCTAGAATGAACTACTGTACATTGTTCACAGCTCTGCTGTCAGTTCCTTCTCACTGTGTGCTCTGTTTCTTAATGTCTGCCACAAGATCACTGATATTCTGTCTATCTATCCTATATCCAACTTTCTATCTACAGTAACATCCATCCAACTATCTATCTATCTGTCTATCTATCTATCTATCTATCTATGTATCTATCATCTATCTATTCATCCATCCATCCATCTGAATAACACTGATTTAAGTCACAGATTGATTCGCTAACAAAAAAGATTAATTTTCAGGAATCGGATTACACTGATTGTGTTTTTGATTCAATACGAGAAATTGACTCAAAAGAGACATTTACTCAGGAAACTATCCTATAATGGTCACAGTGCGACTAATGTCTGTTTTACATGCGGAAGGTCGTGTTGAAACCTTTTTCATGATTCATTTTTGTCCTCAGGTGATATTTCTTTACATATATGAATACATTTACATTACATTTATGCACTTGGCAGACACTTTAATCCAAAGCGACTTGCAATGCATTCAAAGTATAAACTTTACGAGTTTATGCATTCCCTGGGAATCGAACCCATAACTTAGTGTGAAGAGATCTTTAGGTGCGACTTAAGTGTCCAATTACTTTAGGGGCCATTGGAGGTCTTCAAAAATGGTAAAACTCTTTGTAAAAAGATATTTTCACTGACAAAAGCCATTTACTCCAACAAAATTCCCATCAAATTTCTAAACTAGACCAAAGATGACAGCGTCTGCATCGGTAGCCTTGGTTGACTCCATGAGTCCTTTGAAAACCAGAGAACTGTCATTAGCTTGGGATGCAAAGCCCTAGAGATCCTCAAACCCAGTCACAATGCATTTGAATTTCATGTTGATGATTTAGGTGCGAGGTTATTTTTTCTCCTAGACACCCCCTAACACACACTCCAGTCAGGCAGCGCTCCCTGTCTACTTGTGACCTTCTCCGCAGCCATATTCTTCACAGAGCGAGAACACAGCCCTCAGCGAGCTCGGCTTCTCTCTCCAAAGTCTCTCCGTGCTTTGGCGCTAGTTTAAAATTTCCCACCGAGACAAAAGACGGATTAAGTAAAGTTGCTTCAAATCCTCGGCAGGCGAGTTAAGGGTTCTTCCTGAATAACGATGATAAACATGTGCTTTTTTTCTCCCCCAGATTTGATTTGCGGTGAACAATGCTGCAGTTTCCACTCCGACGTTTCTCCCAAGTTAATATTTTTACAACAAATTCTCCCTCCACGCACGACGGCCCAACTCAGGCTTGAAAAACAATGCTTAATTTTACAAGTCCCTGTAGCTTTGGCTACAACGTGAATTATTAATCTTCCACAGCCTGCGAAGTCTTGTTTCAAAGCTTTGTATTTCCAGAGAGAGAGGGGGGAAATTTAATCAAACGCTAAGAAAGAAGAGTCTGAGGGGCGGTTGGAAGGGTGTACAAAGTCTTCAGAGACAAACTGTCGCTGTGAAAGGAGAGAAAAGGACAAGCCTGACCTCTGCTAGCACGGTTGAGCTTCACCTCAGGTGAGTTTCTGCAGCATGAGTCTCACGTTGTCATGTTGCTACCGCAGTACCGCATCTGTCTCCCTCTCTCTCTCTCTCTTTTTCTTTCCTGAGGCCTGCTCATGAAGGGAAATGTTATATTTAGCTGACCAGTATTTTGTTTGTTCACTGAATGTAACGGTGCCCTTGGAAGACTGCCAGAATGCTGCAGAGCCCAATCTCTTTCTCTCCCTCTATTTCTTTTTGTCTCTCATATATATGTATAAATTTATAAATATATATTTGACTGACTGCCTCAAAGCTTTCAGTGCAAGACAGCTGATTTATTGTGACACTGGCAGAGTGAAAATGCCATTTCCAAAAGTACCAAGTTGACTTTGCATCGCATTCCCAAAATACTAATAATCTTGAAGAAGCATCAAGCAGTATCAAGAAAAACTGCATGTTTATTTAATTCTGTCGATCATGAAACACCTTGGGTGTGTTAATACTGCACATTCATTACCACTTCAGTTCACTTCAAGAATAAAGATTTCCTGGTAATTTACTCACCTCCATGTCATCTAAAATGTTCAAGGCTTTCTTTCTTCAATCGAAAAGAAATAGTTTTTTCCATATAGTGGACTTCAATGGGGATCAACGGGTTGAAGGTCCAAACTGCAGATTCAATTCAGCTTCAAAGGGCTCTACATGATCCCAGCCCAGGAATTGGGTCTTATCTAGCAAAACAATTGGTCATTTTCTAAAAAAAAAAAAAATAATTATATACTTTTTAACCACAAATGCTCATCTTGCACTAGCTCGATCTCAAGCAAATGTGCAAAGGAAGTCAAAAAAGGTAAAACAACGATTTCTGACAATTTTGAAGTTGAGAGTTAGAGTTTTTCGCTCTACCCTACCTTCTTGAACCGAACTACACAGACGAAGAACTAACCACACGTGACCTTTCCAACATGATTATGTAATGTGTGAATTCACGGATGCTCATTGCAGAGCTAGTGCAAGATGAGCATTTGTGGTTAAAAAGTATATAAATTTTCACAAGATAAGACCCTTATTCCTCGGCTGGGATCGTGTAGAGTCCTTTGAACCTGCATTGAAACTGCAGTTTGGACCTTCAACCTGTCAATCCCCATTGAAGTCCACTATATGGAGAAAAATCCTGGAATGTTTTTCTCAAAAACCTTAATTTCTTTTTGACTGAAGAAAGAAAGACATGAACATCTTGGACGACATGGGGGTGAGTAAGTGAGTTGTTTTTGTGTGATCTAATGCATGGTTAGTTCCTCTTCTGTGTACTTCGATTCAAAAAGGTAGGGTAGGGCAAAAAACTCATCTCATTTTCTCCTCCAACATCAAAATTGTTGAATTATCTTTTTTGTAAAGGGCGTTTGACTTGCTTTGCACGTTCGCTTTGTAAACAGTGGGTCGGTACTTCCGCCTACATCGCGCGTGACCTTTCCAACGTGACTATGTAATGCATGAAGTCGAGCTGGTGCAAGATGAGCATTTGTGGTTAAAAAGTATAGAAGTTTTTATTTTTTTAGAAAACGACAGATCATTTTACTACATAAGACCATTCTTCCCCACTGAGGCTGCACTGAAACTGCAATTTGGACCTTCAACCCATTGATCCCCATTGAAGTCCACTACATGGAGAAAAATTCAGTGTTTTCCTCAAAAACCTACATTTCTTTTCGACTGAAGAAAGAAAGACATGAACATCTTGGATGACATGGGGATGAGAAAATTATCAGGATTTGTTTTTATTCTGGATGTGAACATTTCTTTTCCTTTAAAAGGAATAATCTGCCATCATTTACTTACCTCAAACTCATATAACTCTCTTCCATTTGTGGAACATAAAGGAGAAATTCTGAAAAATTATCAAGCTGCACTTTTCCATACAATAGAAAAGTGGGGACCAAGGACTTTCAAGCTCCTAAAAAGACAAATAAACACCATAAAAGCATTACGAAAGTGGCCAATACAACTTTTGCATTAAATTATAAGTCTAAGTCAATACTTACTCACCCTTAAACCTGTACAACTTTCATCCATAGAACACAAAAGAGATGTTCTGAAGAATGATCACGCTGCTCTTTTCCATACAATAGAAGTGAATGGGGACCAAGAACTTTCAAGCTCCTAAATGGATAAATAAGCACCATAAAGGCATTATGAAAGTGGCCAATACAACATTTGCATTAAATTCTAAGTTTAAGTCAATATTTTCTCACCCTATAAGCCCGTACAATTAACTTTTATCCGTAGAACACAAAACGAGATGTTTTGAAGAACGATCACACTGCACTTTTCCATACAATAGAAGTGAATGGTGACCAAGGACTTCCAAGTTTCTAAAAGGACAAAAAAGCACCATAAAAGCATTGTGAAATTGATGAATACAACATGTGTGTTATATTCCATTCAGAAACATACTAAAAAGTCATTATGCCCTGACTTGCCTTGAAATGTTTGGTCTCCATTCACTTTCATTGCATAGAAAGACAAACGGCTGATGCTCCTTTAGCTTCTTTTGGTACAATTTGCATTGCCACTGCACACTAAACAAAATAATTGAACATTTTGTGCCTGAAATGTCAATTATTTTCATGTTAATCCGAAATATACTATGTATTTTTGTACACTGTAGCATATAATGGCACTGACCTCAAGGATTATATCCAAATGAGAATTTCAGAAAATCGATATTTGCCATGTTGTTTTATCCAACACATATTTAGATAGTAATGAGCTCAGCTCACATCAGATACGGGCTTAATCGGATACATTACCTTGGCAACGCTTCTGCATGCGTGGGTGCTGCGATCCTGGAAGGTTTCACCATGTAGATGCGCTTTAAGGGTCTTAAACGGCATTTGTTTTTTGAGACAAATATCCCAAACAGTCATTTAGGCTTCAAAACACCCTGACCTACTTCTAAATGTGGACATACTCGAAGAAAACAAGCCGGTCCGTATGTGATTGTTGTCTTGATTACAGCAAAAAGTGCAGTAGACCTGCTGCCCCCGTGGCTTCGAACACAAATTCTCCGGGAATGAAATGATTCTTCTCAGAAGGCTTATTGTGCACTCGAAATTTGTTTTCCATGTACTCACATGTCTTTTCGCAGAATCTGTTCTCTTCATGCGAGAGATTAATGAGGCCGGACAGGAGCGAACAGCTGAATCACATTTTCAAAGGCTGCGTCGCACGGCAGCGGGGCGGCCACCTCTGCTCTGGCCTCGTCTAGTCGCTGGACCGCGTTGGCTTTTATCAGCACAATCTGCTCCCGTGTCCCTCGTGATGAGAAAGCACCTGGCCTCCAATTGGGGACAAGCTGTCCGAACCAACCGAGGTTCGCCGGACCTCAACATCGCCGCCACCTAGTCGACGGAAAGCCTGAAACACAAACATTTGACTGTTAATCAGTCCGAAGATGATTTCCGTGAAAGCGGTCGGAATGAATTTGCTCATTTTAATTGGATATATGGAAGGCAGCTCGCATTTCCTAAACAAACAGTGGGAATTGAGCTTTGCCATTTTCCGAGGGCAATGAGTCTTATCGTACATCAACAAATGGAAAGTGCAATGAGGAGGAGCTGTAAAATCATTTACGTATTCATAGAGAATTACTCAACCTCTGCTATAATGCTGCTGAAAATTAGAGTGAAAGTCCCAAGCTTTTGGATTAAAAAAAAAAAAAGCAGTGTAGAGTTTACATACAAAAGTTTTAATTCATGTCAACAAATGATGGACTAAAAGCACCCTAAAAGCACCGGTACCTGCTGTTAGCATAATGGAGCTTATGGTGAAGTTTCCTGCACTACACTGTAATTAGATTTTTATTTTTTGCTTTCCTCTGCCAACCTTCCTGCTTTGCTAGTGTCACAATGCCAATTTAAACGATTAACTGGCAAGGGAGCTTCTTCCACATTGACCTTTAGACAACGCGCTCACAAGTTTCAATTTGTCAGCTAGCAGTATCCTACAGTGGATATAAAGTACATGCACCATAGGAAAACTTGTTTTTTTCTGAATTTTTAAAATGATTTCCACCACATCTCAATATGTATCATGTTAAATAAGATTATGTAGGGAAAACTGTGGACATTTTTAAGACATAATTGAGCCTAGCATTTAAAGAATATGAAACACACAACATAATATTTAATAATAATATTAATAGCAATTAAAAAATGTCAGAATAATTTGCCCAAATTACATCTTATAATAATAATAATAATAATAATAATTTTATTATTATTATAACACTTTAATATTTTAATAGTAATAATAATAATAATAATAATAATAAAATATTTACATAATTTTCCAAATTACAGCTTGATGATGGTATTATTATTATTATTATTATTAATGTTGCTATGATAAGATTTTATTTTTTTAATAATATTTTTAACTTATTTTTCACATACTTTGATCAAATTGCATTTTGATAATACTACTACTACTAATAATAAATTGTATTATATATACATATATTATATATCTTGAAAAAATAAAACATTTCAGTATTTTTATAATATTTTACAATTATTTTTCACATAATTTGACCAAATTAATCTTGATAATAATAATAATTATTGTTATTACTATATTTTAATATTCTAATAATAATATTTTTCAAATATTTTTACATAATTTGACCAAATTACATCTTGACGAAAAAAAATAAATATTACAATTTATTATTATTATTATTACTGTGATAACATTTTCATATTTTAATAATAAAATTTAAATAACTTTTTTGCATAGTTTGACCAAATTACAGCTTGTCCACAAAATGATTCTGTTCACAAGGGATTTTTTTTACCTTGCTTTTCACACCACGTTTCATCTTGGTTTGTGGTCTCTTTGATGTCTCTTCATAACTTAGTAAAGAAACAAACAAAAAGATGATATTAGTGGCTAAATTGTTAGTTGTTGTGTGAAACGCTAGACTGAACTGAATGGAATTTTTAGAAAAATGGCAATAATTTACCCACAATAAATATCAAAATGCTTTATTTCAGAATTTGTTCATATTAAATTTTCACAAATATAAAATTGATTATTTTATCCTCTAATTTATTTTCATATTGTAAGGATGATGGTCTGGAACCAGGACAAAGAAAAACAACAAAACAGCAAAAATAATTAAGCTTTTTCAGTATTAATGTGTCCTTCATATAACAAAACCAATTGGTTTTAATGAAAATCAACCCCTGGAACTCTAAAAGTGTCCGTAATTAAACAAACACACATTTATGTGCACCATACATCTGCATGAAAGCCGCCGCAAATGGCGGCGTCGCTGAGGTTTTTCCGTAGGCGGAGAATCGCCGCCTCCTCAAGTTGCAGCTCCGCTTATCTCAGTCAACAGGCTGCGGAGAGTCTGACACGCGCTTTTGTCTCGGCCCACGTGCACTCCTTTATCTGCGTCTTTCTTTCCTTCACCCTCCTCTTCTTCTTCAACAGCTGTCCAAACCCAAGCACCCCTCAGCCTCTTCATCACCCACTTACGCCAACTTTGCGCGGCCAATTAGCATGTTGAAATCCCAATCAAAACAACGGGATGTCAGCCTGCAACAGAACGACGCTCGGTTACTCTGCTTCCATAATCCATACGCATGAGAGTTGAGCTTTGTCAGTACAAGTGTTCGAGCTCTGGTGATATCCGTGAGACTTTCTGGATGTCTTAGTATGCGACAATCTTATATAGATCATTCCGGAATGCGAATCGGAGCCCTGAGGGCAAATTCATTAAGAGTACTAGTGCTTTGTTCAGCACTAATTTTTTTATTGTGTTCATTTACTCTAATAGGCTTAATATAGTTGTTGGTGATTTGGTGGAAATGGGACTAAAATTAAACTTGGCCGCTGCGATTAGCAAAACTGGCAACTGGGGACATTTCCATAGTGCGCTTAATGTATTGTTCAACGGCCGGTGTCATTATTATTAGCAGGCATTGGTAATTGCAAAGGCTTTCTGTCACCTTCAAATGAAGATGTATGACCCCACGTCTTTCCCAGTTCAAGTGGCATTGTGGGTTCTCTGGAAAGCTGGTTTCTTCATTCTGTATTCATTTCAGTGTACAAAAAAGGAAAACATCTGCAGAGGGTGAAGGGCTTGTCATTGGAGGACGAATGAGGAGAGAAAGCGTGTTATTTGCATAAGCTGTCTCAGCATTAGCTATAAGATGGATTTCGCATCACTAGCTTTGTGATCCCTGACTGTATGACTTTCTCTGAGACACCAGACGAGATGAGACATGATTTGATAGCAGAATCTAAAAACTGACACTCATCAAATGCAAAGTTGAAACATTCTTAAAAATAAAGGTTATTTCCCAACATCTGTGGTTCCATTTAGAACTTTAAATATTTTTGGAATCTTGCCTGAAAGGTTCTTTATAGTTGAAAAAGCTTCTTCAGAATATTAAAACATTCTGTTCAGTGGTTCTTTTAAGAACTTTTCCATGCAAGGTTCTTCAGGGAACCCAAAACGTGGAACCTTGGATCTTTTATTTTTAAAAGTACATAACACACAGTTTTAATTAATTTAAAATATAATAAAGAATCCCAAGTAAAAAATAAAGTATACTTGAATGCACTAGCAAGCACTTACATGCAAGTATGCTTGTAGTACATTCTTATTTTTTGTGCTAAATAAAAATGTAAAAGTTATACACTATAAATACACCCATTTCTACTTCAGTAGTACTTCAGTGCATTTGAAAAATACCACTAATACTTAAACTGATTTTAGTGCATTAAAATAAATATACCTAAAAAAAATTGATTAGTGTGTTACTTAAAAGTGTTTAAAAATTATTTCAATCTTAGTAGACTTTATGTAGTAATCCTAAATTTAAATAAAATGTTATTAAAAATATATTACTAATGTACTAGTTATAAGTACACTTAAATAACTAATTAGCACTAAATAACATTTAAATTGATTTTAAGTGTAGTCAGACACACTAAATTAAATATGCAGAAGTGTTTTACTTAAAAGTGTGCTATGAATGTAATTTAAGTGTATTTTTATATTTATATTTTGATGGATTTTCATGAAAAAACATTAAAATTACAAGTAAAACCATTAACAATTTTTTTAATTAATTTTTTTAATTAAATCATTTATTTAAATCATTACAATTATTTAATATATAAAAATATATGGGTAATACATTATAAATACATTGTGTATATATTTATTATATATTATTCTTATATTTCAAATAATTCATAGGTCTATTTTCCATGTATGATGAGTATATTTAAGTGTATGAATGATGGGTTCAAGTGTACTACAAGTGGTAACTTAATACATTTTCAGAGACAGTATGTTAAAGCAACGTTTTAATTCATATTCATGGTGTTACACTATACCACAGTTGAGTACTCTCAGATGTTCTTAAGATTATCTTAAGAAGTGCTAAAGAATCATTTTTAGTATATTAAGCACAAAATTGTGCATGACAATAGAGCACTTTGAGTACATTATGGAGTGTACTGAAGTGTATTTTAATGCATTTTTTTCCACCTGGGATTATTATAGTTGTTTTTAATTAGCGATAAACAGTATGAGAAAGTCAAAGCGTCTTTCAACAGGTTACACTAGTAGATAGCATAATTCAATTATTCACTTAAGCAGCTAGTTAGGTTTAGGTGACAAGTGAATCGTTCAAAATCGCTGATTCATTTAGTAACAAAATGTGAGTCATTGATTCATTCATTCAACTGTTTCATTCAAAAAAAATTTGGTGTACGATTTTCAATCGCTAGTAAATTTCATAATTAATTGCAAAGAAGTCGCAAGTGTCATTAAATTAAACATTTGATGTTTGAAATAGTATTTTCTTGTAAAATGTACCAGTAACAGTGCACTGTAAAAATAAGTTGAAGTTGTACTGTAAATAAACCAGAAGTTATTTAAGTTTTTCTTTTTGTTGAGTCACGCAATGATTAAATCGGCTTTGGTTCATTTGGAAATCATTTTGTGAAACAAAACAAAAACAAAGTAACTGGCAATATTTTGTCTAAAATGTCAGTTATGTAACATTAGCTTTTTGTTTATTGAACTGTTGTATTACAGTGATATCATACAAGTGAGGACACAGAGAGATTGGTTAATATATAATGTCTGAAACAATAACTGGCTCTGTTTGCCACAAATATACAAGGGAAATATTTCTTTGTCACAGGGACACGGCCGTTTTATAATGAAATACTGCAGCATACGGTTTCATGGCCAGTAAGAAAAGTTTATGGCCTGTAAATTTTCTCAATTCACCTGCTTTTGGCAGGCGAGTCAGAAAGTAATTTTTCGACCCAGCTTGTTAACTCTTTCTATTATATATTCTGCTCTGTTTACCAAGATGGAAAGTAGGATGTAACACATTGGTGAGACAAATGGGCGAGCCAAGGAAGCGCCACAAATGATTTTTCAAAACAAATTTGTACATCGATTCCCTCAGGTTGTGGAACAAGAGTGCAGATTTAATTGGGAAGATGCCCTAGAATAGGAGCTCACCTGGAGACGACCATTTTTTACACTCCTTGCTTGTCTCTCCCAGTCTCTCTCCCTCCCTCTCTATATTCTTTATCTCAGTCTGTCAGAGAGGCCCTGTAATCACTTCATCTGTTATCAGTCATTGCCACTGTTTCTGCCATCCCAGAACGCTCGGCTCTCGGTTGAAAGTCTCCTCTATCGACAGCCCCGGGTTATCAGCAGCCTGTGAGGGAACATCGTTCGGATACTCCGTTTGCTCTGCGTGTCTCTTCTAGATTTATATTGTTTTGTTCTTAATCATTAAAGTTTTACTCAGACTTTTTTGTGCACATTTCATTGGTTCTTCTTAGCAATTATATATATATATATATATTTGAAAATCTGGAATCTGAGGGTTCTGAGCAACGCATATTACTAATCAAAAATTACGTTTTGATATATTTACGGTAATAAATTTACAAAATATCTTCATGGAACATGATTTTTACTTAATATCCTAATGATTTTTGACATAAAACAAAATTCAATCATTTTAACCCATACAATATATAGTTGGCTGTTGCTACAAATATAGCCGTGCTACTTTCGACTGGTTTTGTGGTCAGGGTCACATATACACACACACGCTATTTTTTTTACAAATACAAATGCAATCATTAGCAAATCTCAAAATAAGTGTTTGTCATACAGTATATTGTTTATTTTATATATTTATATTGTAAACTCTACTGTATATTTAATACTGTATACTGTAATTCATTAGCATTTACAATGATTTTATTGGTGTGTGTTTTCTTTTTTATTTAGACAAAATGCATCCATAAGCTCTGTCTCACTGGTCGTGGACTTTATACTGACACCTACTGGTGTGGATGTATGGTTTGTTTACTCATTTCTGCCACTTCTTATTCATAAAATGGTCTTGGAATCAGTCCCAACTGAGTTTTGATGCCTTTTAATGTGTTTAATTTCTTTATTACCTTTGAGAAACAGTAACTGCGTTTCTTTTTAAAGTACAAACACTCTCTATGGCTTTTAAAAAGACTTTAAAAATTATTTTAAAAATCCTCATAAAAACAGTCATCAGTCAGTAAGGAATTTGTATTATTTGAATGCGAGAAATAATTACTTAATGTAAAAATTGCACAAACTGCACTGTTTCTAAAAAACTGGTTATTAAAATTTGGTGAGACACAAATGGCCATGATTTTTGTAAAGACAGAAATAATATTTTCTTGTAAAACATACTGTAGTCATTTTTGTTTTATTTATTAGAATATTTAATAGAATAGAACAGAAAACTAGACCAAATTATGTAGCTGCACTGGAATATAGTCATAATTTGGTCTAGATTTCTATAAATTATTAGCATGCATATGTTTTAAAACTAGACCGCATTATGTAGCTACTGCTGTTTAAAATTTTGGGATCAGTGAGATTTTTAATGTTTTTTTTTTTCATCAAGGCTGTATTTATTTGATCAAAAATCCAGAAAAAACTGTAATACTGTGAAATATTTTTTCAGTGTAAAATAACTGTTTTCTATGTTAATATATTTTAAAAAGTAATTTATTCCTGTGATCAAACCTGAATTTTCTGCATCATCACTCCAGTCTTCAGTGTCACATGATCCAGAAATCATTCTAATATGCCGATTAATTATCAATCTTGGAAACAGTTGTGCTGCTTAAAATTTTTTTGGAACCTGTGATACATTTTTCAAGATTCTTTAATAAATAAAAAGAACGACATTTATTTAAAATTAAATCATCAGAATATCAAATATCAGAATGATTTCTGAAGGATCAAACTGGGGTAATGACTGATGAAAATTCAGCTTTGCATCACAGGAATAAATTATATTTTAAAATACATTAAATAGAAAACCACTATTTTAAACTGTAATAATATTTCACAATATTATTACAACAGAATTCTTTAAATATATATATTTTATTTTTGGATTAAGTATTTTTCAATTATTTATGTATATCCTGGCATATAAAAAATAAAATAAACTAGCTTGTCTGCATGTCTGCAGATATTACAGTACAGCATTGTTTTACAGTCTGCATCCATCACCTTGATTAGGAACGCCGTCCTGGATGCGGTTTGTGCTGTCGGATCTGTTGACTTTGATTCGCCTGTTGTCTTATTTGTTCCCTTTTTTGCATCGGTTCCAAATCCATATCATGACTCAGCCCACAAGCAAGCTGTCCGCGTCTATATTTGCACCGACTCAAAAGCGCACCGTTAAGTGGGTCACATCTTAGGAAACTTTGGCCTGCTTTGCCAGTTGGACCCATGGTAATGAGGACAAAAGGAGGGCGAAATCTGTTGGCCTTCACGCCGCTGACTCATAAGCGAGAGCGATGCGGTCGTACCGAATTTCGGGCGCGAGGGTAGCCCGTATGACCTCATCGAACATCCTCATAAATCAGAAGAGTCTGCCGCCTCAATTTTATTTTCCGGAAAGTTCGTCGCATAGAAGCGGCTAAGCAGAAAAGCCTGCGAAGGAAGCTCAGTTTTATGACTTTGCAGCTGAATTAAATGAGGCATGTTGATGGCTTTGTGCCTAGAGTGATAAAAGGGATTTTCTTTTATTTTTCGGTGGTACAGGTAGCCTCAGTACTTGGCTTGATGGGCCCTGTCCATTTTCAGCTCGCTTTTGCTCTAGTGGAGATGAAGAGGCCGTGATTGTGCCGGAAAAAAAAAATAGCCGGGAGTGCGTGTGCCCTGAATCAACCCTCGTTCACTTTGCTCGACAGTGTACGGTCGCTTTCGGCGGCTGGAGGGAGGAGGGGGACATCCTGCTAATCCAAGCTCACATGTAGGGATTACATCCTCGCTTTACATTACGACGGTCGGCCCCCGTGCATCTCGCCGTTGACCTGTTCTCTAAGCCGGAGAAAGAACATGACCAAAACACATGCTTAATCACGCCGTCTCTCTACAGCTGTTGCGTTTGCTGTACTTGAGGAGTTGCTATGGCGACAGTCAGCCATGTTGGCCTTGATGTTTTCACAGTCTCCTCTAATTACGCTCCATGGTTTGAAATGACTCAGGACGTTTCGATGCGCCGTGCAAATGCTTTTGACAGCACCGTCCACTGAAAGATAAAGGGACTGTGAAGGTAATGTTTGCGCCATGAGAACTTGAGGACAGCGTGTTTGATTCTGATATAGTGCACATCCTCTCTGTAGTAATAATGTGCATGTGTTTTTGTTCATGATTGGTTAGTTCTCTACTTTACAATCATCCATGCCATCTTACTCTGTGCCCTTAACAATTATTAAGACAAATACTATTTTTGTTAAATTAGCATTTACAATAATAATAATAATAATAATAATATTTTTCTTAAAAAGTTCTTGTTAAAAAAAACTGTAAAAAAAAAGATTTTTATTTTAAATATCAGTATTTCAAATTTATTTTGGCGACAATCAATAAATAGTTGACATTAAAATTTAAATGGTTAAATAATTATTTATATAAAAATTCCAAAATTAATACATTTTACATATACAATTTGTGTGCACAC
>JAHKKF010498756.1:0-12000 GCA_019740295.1 Labeo calbasu | reverse complement strand
TTTTGATGACCTGAACAGTCCAAATTGTCAACTCAACATACTGAGGTAATAAAAACAAATATAAAGCATAAAGTTCAAGTAATTTCTGATTACAACATAGCATTCAACTGTATTGTATTGCTTAATGTAGTACCAGCTTTGACCTTTTCATTGCAAAGTAGCAGTCACGTTCTGTCATATCAGTGACTAGATCTTCTCGTGAAAAGATGAAGTAATTTGGCTTAAAATATGTTTTAATTAAAAATAAAGATATTAATACTTCTGTTATGTGATAATTTATAGAAGGCGTTGTATATCATGAAAATGATATATTCACTGATTAAATTGTTAGAGTAGTGAGGAGTGAAGATGAACAAACTGTTACTAAGATCAGTTTTATTCCATCAACATTCTGTGTAAACCACAGAACCCATAGTGACTCCAGCTGAACTAAACCTGTATTCAGTGGTGTGTGAATAAAAAGTGCTACACTGAATGAGGAAAAAATGGTTTTTGGAATCTGAAACCACCTGTGTGTGAATCCATTTTTTGAGAGCAACAAATACCAGCCAGTATTTCTTAAAGTGGAACATGGAGATTGAGTTGACTTTACAAAATCCAAAAATAACATCCAAAGAAACAAATTACTAATTTACACATACAACAGATTTATGCCAATATATTTATTTTATTAATATCATCCTGTGTTACAGACTCACATGGTGTAATCTCACTGATCAGTGCTGTGAAAGTTTGTCTTCATGTCTACAATCACCAAACTCCTCACTGAGAGAGCTGGACCTAAGTCACAATGACCTGCAGGATTCAGGAGTGAATCTTCTGTCTGATGGACTGAGGAGTTCACACTGTCATCTCAACATACTGAGGTAAGAGAAACAAATATAAAGCAGAAAGTTCAAATCCTATCTGATTCCAGTACAGCAATGTAACTGTATTGTATTCCATTGTATAGTACCAGCTTTGATCTGTTCACTGCACAGTTGATCATGTTTGTTCCTGTGATGTTCTGTTATATCAGTGACTAGGTCTTCTAATGAAAAGATCAATGATTTTGGCTTTAAATATGGTTTTAAAGTCTGTGTAAGGTCAATTCTGAGAATTGTTTTTAAACACATTATAAATGTTAGAAATGCATCACTGAAACATGCTACAAAGACTGTGAACTATGTAGTACCTAATTGTGAAGTTAGACTGTTAAACAGTTTTCACAGCTTTCATGTTCAGGATTTTCTGGGCGAGGTTAAAATCATGACTTTATGACAAAATGGAGTCACTGAGCATGGCCCCCTTCCCCTAACAGTGTGTTTCCTCTACAGCATCAAATCTGTGCTCAGTGCCGCTGGCAACGCTACAATGCCAAAGCTTTGGGCCGTGTGAAATTTAGAGCAGAGCATGCCTCTGAAACAAATGTTTACACTCTGTTTGCAGTTCGTAAACGAAATACTTTATTGCCACCATGTAGGTACAGCCTAAAATTCAAAATGATGAAACGTAGCCTATAGAGAAAACATATGACTTAAACGACAAATGATTTCAGCTCAGTAATCCACCAGTTCAGCAAACATTCGGAAACATATGTCAAAATCTTGCCTTGCCTACTTTTCGCAGCAATTGGTTGTCGGCATTTCTTGCTTGAGATTTGCATACAGTTGAGGAATGCCCAACCTTTTTGACACTCTCAGCTGCTCTCTTTCTCTGTGCCGCTTTTAATCCCACAATGCATCACGTGAGCGTTTAAGCTCAACTTCCATAGGAATGAATTGAATACGCTTGCTCTGCAGGAAACGCACCGTAACTCTATATAAGAGGTGTGTGCGACTTGAAGCAGCACTGACTGCACAGACCGATTGGTGTGTGTCAAAGTACAGTGAGAGCTATAGAGAGCAGATGGCTCCTTATGCTTTCGAATCAGTCTTGTGGTACTTTGTCATCATACACCGATATTTCTGCAGAATGCTACTTCAAGACCTGGTTACGATGATTTACAAAACAGCTCGGTCTCCTTATTTAAATGAAGCTGCTAAAGGGAGCATCCATTCAGCTTGTTGTGGTATTTGGCGTTGAGAGAGATAACAGCTTTCCGCGAGTGGGCGTGGTTTCAGCACTGGCAGTGGACACGCCACCAGTTAATAACATATTTTTCTGTGGTTTGACAAACTCAGAACACACATTTAATATTTAATATTACATGGACTTGAAAATAATAATCTTAATATTTCTGTTATATGATAACCATTTTATAAAAGACATTATGTATTATGAAAATATGTATTCACTGATTAAAGTGTCAACATAGTGAGGAGTGGTGACATTAAGTAAAATACTGAATTCAGAGTGACTCCAGCTGAACTAAACCTGTAGTCAGTGACCTGTGCATAAAAATATCCTACACTGAGTCATTCATTCATAAATACATACATACATAAAGTTACAGGAATCTAAACCCTCCTGTGTGGGAATACATTTTTAAGTCTCCAGTCTTAAGAATAACATGTACCAGCCAGTATTTCTTCATGTAGAACATGGAGATTGAGTTGACTACAAATGAATGAAGAAGAAACACACTCACACACTCACACACACACACACACACACACACACACATACACAGAATGACATTCCATATCCAGAATCCAGAATATGTCAAATTGCTGAATCTCCCTTTCCCTTTTAGATCAATAAAATATGGACAACACTTTGTGGTCTTGTACCTGATCAGTTCTGATGCAACAGATCATGTAATGTTGAGTGTTTATGTGTGTGTGTTTGTAGATTATCTGGCTGTATGGTGACAGAGGAAGGCTGTTGTTTTCTGGCTTCAGCTCTGAGTTCAAACCCCTCACACCTGAGAGAACTGGACCTGAGCTACAATCACCCAGGACAATCATTAGTCAAGCTGCTGTCTGATCCAGACTACAGACTGGACAAACTCAAGTATGTTCAAGTATACTCAAGTGATGTTCAAGCTCATAAAGCAGATCAGTTTGGTGCAGCTGAACAGCAAGAGATTCTGCAGTTAGTAGATGAATATCAGTTATTGATTAAAACATATACAAATGAAAGCATATTGACATAAATGATCAGTGAATGTAAAGGTGAGTTTGTAGCTCCAGTGATGGAGCCTGTGAGTCAAGAACTACATAAAATGTTGAAGGACAGACAGACGATCTCAAAGGATCTTCTTTAGAAGAGACAGCTTTACTAACTTTGTTTGAAGAACAGAACAAAGTTGTTAATCACATGTAGCTTATAAATCCACTCTAGATGTTTCATGTTTGCAATTTAAAAAAGATTACTTAATTTTATCTATTATTAAAAAAAAAACAAAACAACAAAACATGAATGTTTAGATGAGAGATTCATCTTCAATTTAATGTTCTCTTTGTTTTTATATAAAATCTGAAATCTTTTGTTTTTATAGTGTGGATCATGGGGGAGAATTCAGGATTAAAGCAGGACCACAGAAGTGTAGGTCTCTCTCTCTCTCTCTCTCTCTCTCACACACACACACACGTATGTTTTGCTATACTTGTGTGTTTTCATAGACTTATATTGTTTTTATGCTGACCTAACAATATTTTCTATCCACTAAACCTAACCCTAACCTTTTTGCATTTTTACAGATTTACAAATTATTAAAAATACTAAGGACATTGTGCGATCAGTGGTCCTGTCAAGTTTTACTATCCTTGTGGGGACATTTGGTTGATTAAAATAATCAGTACTGAAATTATTAAAATTATTCACATTATATTAACACAATCTTGACTCAAATTCAAAGAAAACACTCAAATCATAAGTATTATTTTACTTATTTTCATTACAACATCCCTATGCAGAACCTGATTTTACCAAGTACAACATGTTCCTGGATCAACATCTTTGTTGACCCTGGAACAACATGGTGATTGACCAATCAGATTTGGAAAAAAAAAAACAGTTTATAGTTTTTGTGAAGTTTATGCTTACAATCAGTGTTTGGTGGTTGCACGTTAGTGTTATTCATCTATCATTTCCTCTGATTTTAGGGATTACTCATGGGAAAGGTTAGGTTTAGGTGTAGGGATGTGGTCAAGATTAAATTTTTGGATTAAAATGTTGTTCCAGGGTCAACAAAATATGTTGACCCAGGAACACATCTAACTCAGCAAAATCAGGACGTGCACATACCTATACATAGGGGTCTTGGTTGAAGGGAGCCTTGGAGTTGTTTAAACTAAAATATTTAAAAGGGTGGTTGATTGTGATTTCACTTTTTTAACTTTAGTTAGTGTGTAATGTTGCTATTTGAGCATAAACAATATCTGCAAAGTTGCAAGGCTGAAAGTTCAATACAAATGGAGATATTGTCTTTTAAGTTTATGGCAGTTTACTGCCTACAAAAACGGCTCTTAGGGACTACAATGAGCTACTTTCTGGGTTGGTGACATCATAACCCTATATATATATATATATACATAAACCCCATCCCCGGGAACATGCAACAAAGGGGGCAAGGCAAGAAGAGGAAGAGTTGTTACCATGTCGTCAAAATTAGTGGTTCCCGAAGGTTGTGCGAGGTTGTTCCCTCGTATTATACACTTTGTGTACAGACAGACAGATATTTTCCACATAAACATACACGCACACACAGTTCCAGTGGTAGCGAGCATTATTTGCTGGCAAACACTTCTTACTGTTACAAAATAAACAATTACTTTACAAAGCTTTAATCAGGATTAAAACCGTGTATTAAAAGCTAACATAAGCTGCAGCATTTACAAATCACAGCATATCTAAAAGTATGATACAACAACAAACAAAAACACATAAGTTACCATTCTGAAACATCCTGTAAGAGCTGTACTTGCACAGGTTCTGCGCAATTGTCTTCACTAATATTCTCTAGGTCTCATTATGGCTCAAATTGATAAGTAATATTGACAACGCCATTGATACAATACAACCGGATCACATGTGAGGGTGTGTATTCTTAAATGAGTTACAAAGTATTAAATGACTGTACAGAGTTTGGCCAGATCCACGTCATGTGCATCAGGTTTTAAAGAGACCGCGCTGCTTTTAAAGTGAAACCTAACCTACTGAAGTCTGTTGTTGATGTAAATCAAAGAACAAAAGAAAAAGGGAAATCACTGTACTGCTCTGGATGCTGATTAACTTTTGTAGCTTGAATAAAGATTATTCTGTATAGTTTATGCATATACAATTTATAGTTCATGGGAAGATTGTTTTAAAATCACTTTAATTAAAAGTTGCTATACATTTCCTAAAAGCCTAAAAATAAGAACTAATAGCTTTCAATTATACTGTAATGTTGAATGGCTATAATTAATATGTAAAATTGAGGGAAAATGCATTTAATAGAGACACCAGTAGCAGGACAAATTAAAAACATTGTAAATATGTTTACTCATTTTAGTAGTAATCACTGTCTGTTTTTGCAAAAAGCATTTCATGGCTGGTAAAGACAAAACAAAACAAAAACAAACAAAAAAAATTGGCTGGTAATTTGATCTTGTCACTGGCCATTGGCAGGTGTGGCAAAAAGTTAGTCTTAGGCCCTGGTTTTATGGCATCTGTTGATTTTTATAAACACATGTATAGAGTAGGCTTTCTCACAAATTTCTAGCTCCAGCTCTGTGACATGCAGAATCTCATAACTCATTATTTTTTACCGCAAAATACTGCCATTGAAGATTTATATCTGTGAAAATTTACCGTTCCTATCTGCTGCCTGATCAGAGATAATCAAACCCAAAATTAAGGGAAATTAAAAAGTTCTGCATATGCCCTGTATAGGTACTCTCTAAAAAATGTAGGACTGAGATTGAAATTCTTCTCGTTATAAAAAGTGGAACTTTTAACTAACTTGATCATCACATTTGGATGTTCACTGGGACTAAGTCTAACAGACGAGAATGTGCACAATGTTTATATATGTCCATGTAATGATTTCAACAGATCAGTTTTTGTTGAGCTACAACTATCCTGAGCCAAGAAATTGATGTTTCCCAGGACACAGTGACACCCGCTGTAGTTAAACCAAGTTGGAAGCAAAAAAAAAAAAGAGGAAAATTAAATATGATAAAGCAACCAACTTCACAAACTGGATCTTTTGTGATGGAATGACCTCTGTTATAAATGTTATAATCTCTCTTCTTCTGTAGATGCATGTGATCTCACACTGGATTTAAACACAGTAAACACTCGTCTCGCTCTGTCTGAGAGGAACAGAAAGGTGACTCTTCTGAGAGAGAAGCAGCCATATTCTGATCATCCGGATAGATTCAATGAGTGTCCGCAAGTTCATTGTAAAGAAAGTCTGTCTGGATGCTGTTACTGGGAGGCTGAGTGGAGTGGGTCTGGGATTTATATATCAGTGACATATAAAGGAGTTAGGAGGAAAGGAAACGGTGCTGACTGTTGGTTTGGATTCAGTGAAAAATCCTGGAGTCTGGACTGTATTAATAACAGATTCACTGCCAGGCACAATAAGAAGAGCACGGATATACCTGCCCCTTCAAGCTCTCACAAAGTAGGAGTGTATCTGGACTGGTCAGCTGGTGTTCTGTCCTTCTACAGTGTCTCTGACACAAACACACTCACACACTTACACACATTCAGCAGCAGATTCACTGAACCCCTCTATGCTGGATTTGGAGTTTATTCTGATAGTTCAGTGTCTCTGTGTGAGTTTAAATAGCTTCCAATGAGAAACAATGAGACACAACAACTGAGTGAAAATAATTGACTTAATGAAAGGCAAGAATCAAGAACCCAACTAAAGCAGTCACTGATCACAGTAATGGTGGTTTGTTGAAATGTCAACATTTTTTGACATTTAATTGAGGGTGCAAAAGTAATATAACTTCAATGCCATTAACATTGACAAATCAACTATTTTTAACATTGATTCAATGGTTTTCACCTGCTCTCTTGCTATCTGGGACCCAATCTCAGCCTTCAGTAAACCACATAGAGTCCAGTCTTTAACCAGAAACCCCAAAACTGAGCCATAAAAAGTTATGGCTCATGTGTGGCAGCTATGGCTCATGTGTGGCTCATGTCTGTAGTCCAGATCTGGACCACTCAAGGACTGTAATTTTTGCTGCACTTGGGCCGAGTGTGACTGCTTGCTTGGCCCAGAGCTGGGCCAGATGCCATTTGCTATGTGGGTAATCATTCAGTGCGGTTTGCAAATCAAATTGGACTCTGGTATCACGTCTCAGAGTGGGTGACAGTTTCTCCAGATACTGTAAAACTGAAACATGTATTCTCTGTGAAGCTGCTTTGAAAAAAAAAAAAAAAAGAAATAATAAAAAAAAAGAAATAAAAAAAAAAATACAAATTATACAAATAAACCTGGATAACTTAACTTGACTTTATAGTTGTGAATTAGATTATGGGTTGCAAGAGAGGTGTGCTTTCACCTCCTAATAGAGTATTAGTCATGTGATCAACATGTGATCAAAGCCATGTGCAGAAAAATGTGTCGTAAGACTTTGGGTTTGCATTTATGTCAGCTTGTTGTTATGAAAATGTTTTAGTGTTTTGAAAATTATTTGTTTCCTGATCCAAATATCAATATTAATCAATATATTGCTTTACTACATTTACATGTATTCTACACGGATACTTTATATACAACAATATATAAACCCATTCATTCATTTTGAAGGCAATTTTGTCCAAAATGAATTACAGATGAGGAATATCACAAGTAATTTGTCTTAAGGTCCATTTTATTAACATTTATCTTATGTTCAGTTCACATGCTCTTAGTAGGTTAGATGTTTTAATAACAGTTGTATTTTGGCTAATTTTTAAAGTAAAGCTTAAAACTTTTTCTCAAGTTCATCTAATAAATATTTCTCATCATGAACTGAACTAAGTAAACATAACTAAAAACTAGTGTTGGGTTCGAGTCCACCTAAGTCGAGTCCGAGTCTTCAAGCAATTGAGTCCGAGTCCGAGTCCCAAAGGGCCGAGTCCGAGTCGAGTCCGAGTGCAGGTAAACACTACTGTTTGTCAGTATCTTAACGTTGTTTTAACCCAGGGGTCCCCAAACTCAGTCCTGGAGGGCCAGTGTCCTGGAGAGTTTAGCTCCAGCCCCAGTTAGACACACCTGAACCAGCTAATCAAGCTCTTACTAGGCATACTAGAAACCAAGAACCAGGACCGAGTTTGGGCACCCCTGTTTTAACTTTTACAACTAGAAAAACACAATGTCAATTAAACTTTAAGAAAAGCAAACCTGTATTGGATCTTGCCATTTTGATTTTTGTTATCACACCATCTCATAATTAATGCCCTACTCTGCTTAGCAAAATTAAAGTCATGTAAAGAAGTTATGGCTGACTTATGTATTGTGACATATTTCAGAGTGAAACCAGTTTCAGAATGTGAAAAAATTATAGGGCAGGATTTGAATTGAATCATCGTTATAGTAAATGTATAAATTCAAAGGTGGGGGTAAAGGAGTAGGTATCTTGGTGATAGGGACATTAAGAGCAGAAAATGCATGGGTTTTACATAGCAGATGGTTAGACCAGAAAGAGGGCATTTTGAATTTTTGTCTTGGATGAAAGTGAGGCTATGAGGGATAAACCTAGTCGTTACACATACTGTGTAGGCTTCAAAAGCCCTACAAATACTTTCACAGTCACAGCCAACTCACACCTGTTTTATTTTGAATGCATTTATAGTTACATTCATTACAGTAAATTAGATTATGTAAGGATTAATTGATGACGGACCATTGAATTATTAGAAAACCATGCACACCCAAGGTGGTTTTGGACCTATAAAAACTATTGCCACAAAGATGTTAGAAAAGTTATTTTTCTTTGAAGCTAATAACTGCCACCACGTTTACTCTAATAACTGCAGGTTTACTCTGCTGTCCCTTTAAGATCTGACGCACAGATCAAATATTTTTACTCATCAGTATTTCTACAAACTGTTCAGGTTTATTTATTGCCGACTGTATTTACATTAATATTATCCAACAAGAGCATGTGTACAGCAATAACAGAACCAATTAGAAGCGAAAGAGAACTCAGCATTTGCACACTGACTGAGAGGCGCGATCTGTGAGCGCGCTTTGAGTGTGTGGGCACATAAACTCGTCGGCTTTCAAGTCTTCTGGACAAGACTTAAAAACACAGGCAAATACTGAATATCACTTTCGTGATAATACATGGAGTCAGTGACATTTCCGTCAACAGTCCGAAATGCTCGATTCCGAGTCAAGTCCGAGTAAAAATGCATCCGAGTCCGAGTCTGCTAAAAATTGTACTCGAAACCGGACTCGAGTCCGAGTACCCCAACTCGGACTAAAACGCAGCCTAACAAGACTGTCTAACAGCGGAGTGGTAGAAAAAGTAGTGAGTGGGAGAAACGAACCTTTTCGAAGCTTTGAATCAAATGAGCCAATTGCTTCGCAAAATGATTCACTGTTTTGAAGCGGTCCAAACAGCACACGTTGGTGACGCCTGCTGGTCAAACTGTGTACATGCAACAGAACTCGGGCAAATATGCAAGAAAACACCTTTTTATAAACCAATTGCTCCTTCTACTAAAAGTGTGGGCTATAAAATTCAATTACCAAATCTTCAAATAACACTAAATATTAAGTAAATGTATAATTTGTGTTTTTATTAATTTATAGGGCTTATTGTGTTTGTTTTATGGATATTTTTTTCTAAACAGGCCAGTAGGAGACTTACAACTCTTCCTTTTTATTATAAAATGTCATTAAAAATGTCTACACATTTAAACTAATCCCAGATCTTACAGGTAAAACACATACAGACGCTGTCGTGAGTTCACAGAGATCATCGCCCCCTAGCGGCGAACCATTGACACTCCACTACAGTTATGATGTAAAGTAGACGTTTATTGAAATCACTTGACTTCGGCAGTTTGATACGCGTTCCTATACGCTGGTTAGTCGCAAAGATTTTGATTCGGAGATACTGCCAGTAGAGCTCACATATCCCTTACGAAAATTAACCATGGTTATACTACAAATAAAACATGGCACCTGTAGTAAAATATTTGTAGTAAAACTGTGCCCATACAAGTTGTAGTCAACTGCGCTATAAAACACGGTTACTACACTTTTATTATAATAAATCCTCTTTTATTTCCCTTTTATTATAATAAATCCTCTTTTATTTCCCTTTTATTATAATAAATTATTAATTCATTAATTTTTAATTAATTTAATTAATTAGTTAATTTTCGTAAGGGATTCCTTTAACAAATATTTAACAAGATTCACTTCTGTCACTGCTCATGTGACTTCCTACTTGTTCGCTGTGATGGTTAACCCTTTGTGTGCTACTCAGGGTCCCATTATTGATCCTGCCTACGATTATCCTCTTTAATATGACAGCTATGTGTGCGTTTGTATTTGGATTAGATGTGGATTTTTTATAAGTTACGATTTTGTTCACCTGTGCAGACACACTGCCAACACTATTTTCCTCTTACAGATAAAAATGTAAATCAGTCAAAAGTGAAACTATTTTAACATGCGCCATTTTGTGAAAGAGAAGGACATGAACAACATCGGGGGAGAAAAGCTGTCTGTTTGTGAAAAATGTGAAGTCTGTTTGAGAACAGATCAGTTTAATGCTGCTGTCTAGAGACTGAATGGATTTATGAACCGAGTGAAATTTGTGATTGATGATCTTCAGTGTTGAGACAAAGGTAGGTTTGAACACGTTTTTGCATTCATTCTCATGCACTGGTAAATCGATATGAAGCTCCATGTGTAAATGCTTATATTTTTTGTATTACTTCTTATTGTAATGTAAGAGTATTTTCAGACTCTTGTCTATTTTTTATTTTCTTACTCTTGATAGCATTTAAATACTTGATGAAATTTAGTATGTATTTTGCAGTCACACATAAATAAAGTAACAAAAAAAATGAACTATTGTGTAACAATAGTTTCTTTTCTTTGTTTTTTTTTTTTGATTGCCTTGTCCAAAAAAATCAATTCAGTCATATTTTTTGTCTATTTCTGCAGCACTGCCTGTAAAATGAGTCTCTGTGAGAAGAGAGAGGAGGATGTTGTTCACACAAATAAAGCAGCATCTCCAAAACCCAGCTGTGTGTCTATGAAGAGTGATGCATCCATGAAAGGACCCCCTAATCTCAGTGATGGAGTAGTGGCCTCTGACTCATTTGTGACGTGAGGAAATCGATTTTCAGCATTCGTCTTTCAGCATTTATAATGTTAATAATCTGAGATTTAACATGTCTGTGTTCATGATCATCTAAATTCATGAAGGCTGCAAATGGCCCACTAGCATTTTTCCCCATTTGATTTAAGTCATAAACTTTATAAAAAATATATTATATAAAAACAGTCACCATGTATGGCATCCATTAGAGAAAGCAGTTGTTTCTGGACAGTTAGTGGGATTCTGTCTGAACGGACGTTTTTGTATGAATGTGGTGGTGTGTCAAATTAGAGCTCAGAGTTTGGTGTGCTGGGTCATTTCAATTTTTTTTTTTTTATTTAACAGTGTTTCTGTTCATCTCTTCTGCAGAGTAAAGAGTGATGATGTGATCAGTTCACTAATGTGCCGTCTGACCTGCACTGACTCTGACAGTCAATCACTTATAAGACAGAGAGTCAAAGACCAGCACAAAACCAGCATGAAGAACAAGTACAAGACCTTATTTGAGGGAATCAGACTAGAAGAGAATCAAAACCTCCTGAACAGGATCTACACACAGCTCTACATCATAGAGGGAGAGAGTGAAGGAGTGAATAAACAACATGAGGTTTTACAGATGGAGAAAACAGCCAGAACACAAGACACTCCAATCTACTGCAATGACATCTTTAAACCTTTACGTGAACAAGCAAATGAGGAGAAAGACAAAATCAAGACTGTTCTTACTAAAGGCATCGCTGGAATTGGAAAAACCGTCTCTGTGCAGAAGTTCATTCTGGACTGGGCAGAGGGAAAAGCCAATCAG
>JAHKKF010498751.1:0-27764 GCA_019740295.1 Labeo calbasu | reverse complement strand
GGTGGATAGCTAGTATGAAAGGGTGGTTGTGCACACACACTGTCAACACTTTAAACAACACGTAAAAGTGAATTTTGCATCCGATGACCCCTTTAAGCAGTCTAAATTGGAGCGTTTAAGAAAATCAAACACGGAAAAGCCTATTACTACGGTATGTTATATTTATTATTAGTAATTTCTACAAATTTCTTCCTAGGTCAGACTTAATCTGAGATGACAAATTATGGCCTACATGGAAATCTCCAACTGAGAGTTTTCTTTTCACAACTGTTATGTCCATAGTAACAATTTGTAATTTAGGTCAAGTAAATATTATGCAAACAGCGCTTTTCACAACACACATTGTTGAAAGCAGCTTTACAGATCTTGCACATTAGAGCTGGGCCATAATATAGCTGACATTTTGCCATGATACAAGCAATCAAGCAGTTGATATCTGCTATATATCGGGGAGTTTAGAAAAATGATTGCTTTAATGCGTTCTTTGTTTTTGCTAAATGCATACATTGATCATAAATTACTGCATGATTTGTATTATCTTAGAACTGTACATAAAAAAAGCTATTTGACCCGCAGTACTCTGAAATACTGTGGATTCCCAACCTGCACCAGCACTGCAAATGCAAAGGTACATAATACCACACTGACATATAAAATATTAGCAGTTCAGCAGATTAACACCATCCTCACTAGTGTGTAGACAAAAGCATCTCATGAGAAAGTGTATTATTGCTGTAGGTGTTGTGTTGTGAGAGGTGGATGATGGTGGACTCTTTGAGGGTGAGGTCGTGCGCTCTACTAAGGCAGCTTAGAGGAGAAGCCGAGGTCACTACACTGAATTCCCTTCCTGCATAGAAAGTGATTTTTCACCAGCGAACTACAAAGCCCAGCGGATTGGCCTCCAACCCCGAGCCGAGGAGCCGTTTGAAACACTTTAGTCCAGTCAGCACTTCACACAGAGCTGCTGGGAGGGCAGAAGTCAACGCAAACCCAACTCTCGACGGAGTGCGGCGCTCAGATGTCGCAACACATCACACACCGATTTTAATTGTGAAACGGGAACAGAGGAAAACGGCGATAAGCTACAACACGCAACACAACCAGGATCACAGCGCCGATTAGTCATTGAAGCGGACGCTGGGGTGGTTCGGCGTATCGTTGTTTTCCAACACAACTCGAGCCGTCCTGAAGGAATTAATCTCGCCGCTCAAATCAAACGCCTGTTTGGAAGTTACAAATAACTCTTTAAGATGTTTACCCTTTTACTCAAAGCCAGTTGTAATTGAAAAAGAAGGTAGCTGTTTGCACGTTTGCTCCGAGCAGCTATTTCTCAAGACTGATGGATAAACACAGGGTAAAACAGACCAAACATGTCCCCTGGTGTTTTGGTTCATTCCCTTCACAGAACATCCCTGGATGTCCTTGTAAATGCAATAATTAAAATGATTACCGCTGTGCACAACTGTGCATATAAATGTGGGTCGCTGATCGCACTTGCATTGTTATCATAAACAGAGCGGAGGGGTGTTTCATTTCGCTGCTAATCACCTGGAACACACCGGCTCACCTTCAAAGCGGAGCAATGAAATCCTTACTCGGAGCGCACACATGCACGCAAGCGCTAACATGCGCCGGGCTCGGCGGGTCTCACGTGTGTCTTGTAAGATGGATAGTAGATTAATATTACAAAACACTGCTGAGTAATGGTGTCTAAACACTTCTGGACACGCTATTGTTTTTACACGTCTGGGCCAGGGAGCTCTGTTTAATGCTCATCTTTGTTCTCAAAGTGCTTCTTTAAGTACAACATAATTATATAAACACAATATAATCAAGTACTTTTACTGTAGCTGATGTGGGAAATGGGTGGGGACATTAAAAACCACACATCCACGTCTTTGCTTCAAAACATTTTCTGTGTCTCAACTACTTTCTGTTTAGGACTGTTTAGCCCCGGCCATCAACACACAGGCTGCGTCATCCGAATTAGAATGAAGCCCGGGTTACTGGACTGGAACTGTCCCTGCCGTTAATTACTAAGTTTGTAAATGAATTAATCTTGGAAATAAAGTATCTGCCGAACATTAGCTGTTAGCGTCAGTGTTCTCGTGTGTCGGGTGTGGAATTACTGTGACTGTAAGACTGGGAGAGATAGACACAGCTCAGCGTCTCTCAGCACTGCAGCTCTGAGATTAACCACAAAGTGGCTCAATTAATCCATGTGAAGTGACACGGAATTTGAATACAAAAGAAGCAGAGCGCACGCTGAAGAGGGAGAGAGAGACAAACATCGTTTTCAATCATGTGGGCAAAAGATGGTGGGGAGCGAAATTAATTGACCTCCCTGGTTTCAATTAAACAAAAAGAGACACAAAGCCAAACGTACATCTATACGCCTGTGAAGAAGGTAGTGGCGCTGCTAAAGAGAGAGGGAATCTGAAGCTGAGCAGCTTCCTTTTGCTTCCATAACGTCTAAAGAATTGTTCACAGTAACACCGGTGTAAAATAAATTCAGTCAAATTTTATTCCAGTGACTCACATTAGAAGTATTTCTATGCAGTACTGAGGAATTGGAGTATGTAATCAGATTACAAAAATTACTTGTAGTATTATTATATTATTATAGTACTTATAAAAACAAAGCAAACAAAAATAAAATAATATATATATTTTTTTCATACTGGAGATTAGACAGTGCATTTTAGAAAAATTACTTAATTACTGAATTATTATAGTACTATAGTATTTATATATAAACTCATCATCAGACTACAGTGTTTTTTCATGGATTAGACAGTGCCCTAATTTTTCCCTAATATTTTTCTGTTCTAAAAAAAAAGCCTATCACTTATAAATGTTCAGAAATCTGATTTATAGAATCATAGAATAGAATTTTAAATAAAACAAATTAAGTTAATAATTGAACACCACATATTCACTGTTTTCTGATGTTGGTTAATGGTCACACACACACACACACACACACACATATATGTATATACATCAGTCATAATAAGCATAATAAGCTACGTAAATAAGCTTTTCATTGATGTATGGTTTGTTAAGGTACAACTATTTGAAAATCTGGAATATGAGGGTGCAAAAAAAAAATATATATAATAATAATAATAATAATAATAATAGTCAAGATATTGAGAACATTGCCTTTAAAGTTGTCCAAATGAAGCTCTTACCAATGCATATTACCAACCAAAAATTAACTTTTGGTATATTTACGGTAGAAAATGTACACAGTATCTTCATGGAACATGATTTTTTCCTTAACATCCTATTGATTTTTGGCATACAATAAAAATTGATAATTTTAATAGAAACATACAATGTATTTCTGGCTATTGCTACAAATAAAAGCTAGGACAGGTTTTGTGGTCCAGGGTCACATATATATAGTATATATTATAACTCTATCACAAATAGTCCAAACTAAAATGATAAAAATGCAACTATATGCACACACACACACGCGCACTACTTTTATTTTCATTTTTTTAATTTATTTATTTTGATTTTACATTTTTATGACTCAATTTTTTATGTTTATGAATTTACACCCCCCCTGTAGTTTCTTCACAAACCCCAAACTATGCATAATGTAATGTTTAAATCACTTCATTTTGTTAATGACAAAGAATGAAATTTATTTCTTTCTCTAAGTAATTTTTTTTTTCTTTTTCAATGTGATAAAAGGTTATCCTTTTCAAATCAATGATATAAACAAGTTAGGTCAAAGGTATCTAAAAGTAGTCCAACGTATTCGGATTATATTACATAAAATGAGTAATGCACACTGAAAAAAACAAAGAAATGACCAGTAATTGAATTTAGATTCTTGTTTTATTTACAACTTAAATGTAGTAGATTATGTTATGTTACTTTACATAACTACAACTTTGGTCATGTAATTCGCAGTCATTTGTCAACTGGCTGATATTTTCCTATTTAACACGGTAAATCTGTGTTGGCACAGTCTGTATGGTATAAAACGTTATACAAATAAAGGTCACTTGACTACAGTTTGCGAGTAATCTACCTAGCACCGTTTCCATGTATGCATAATGTGCGTTTTTATTGTTTTATCTTGGCCTATTTTTGATAGAGTTATAACTGAGGAAAGAGAAACAGAAGAGGGAAATGATGCAAGTCCGATCTGAACGTGCATCGGCAAACACGCACGAGCGTCAAGCACTATATGCAGACAATGGCTCTGACAACAATTTATCGTTCACAGATGAATGTGCACGCTAACGCAAGCTACAGTAGTAAAATTAATGTCATGTAACGTACCAGCCGGGCAAACTTCCACAACTGTTATGCCTGCGTTTAGACATCAGAGCGCACAGATTACCTTCAGATTTATCAGGAGAGCGTGATGTCTCAGGTAGGCCGCAGGTGATTACCACCCTGAAACATGACAAAGAGTAAAGTCTCAGTACCTCCTACGCTCTTACACTTCATGACTGCATGATTAAAACCATGCTTAAGTATAAAAGCCCTCTGAGCCTTAAATACACCAACAACCCTTCTGCAAACCTTTGGTCAACTACAAGCCTATGAGTGGGAGAAAGATGGCAGTCTATCAAAACATAGATTAACTCTGTACGCCCATCAACTACTGCCTTTAATTATATCCCATTACACGTAGATGGGTACAAATCTGGCTTTTGTGAAAGCTTATGCATTCCTAGCATTCGGAAGAAAGCAGCACAAGCTGGGGCGAACGCAATGTAAAGTGTGCATGTGTTTGCAGATCACATTTCTCAGGTTAATCAGTCAATCGTGAGAGAATTAGAAGAACTATAGTCATTCATCTCTATTTTCCATTTATAGTTGGATGCAGGTAGGGGCTCAGGTACATCCTGGACAAATTTACATCAAAAGCCATCTTGAATTCACAAGACACAATTCTTTACTTGGTGTAAAAACCCTTGATGTTCAATAGCAGCCGGTTTTAGCATCATATGGAGGCAGGGCTGGACGGGCATTCTCTCTCCATTTAACAGACACGTCTAATGGGTCCCTGAAGGACGGCATATTTGAAACAGAATGGGCTAACAAAAGCATAAAGGGTTAATTTAGCTTGGCTCAGGTGAGTTAATTATTCTTTTTGCCCAGTTCACTGCACATCCATAATGATTATTAACTAGCTTAAAATACTCAAGGACCACTGGGAGCTTACAGATAAAAACACACACATGCAGAAGGCTGGATGGAGGGGGATCATTATTCTAATGAGAGTGCTGTAAAACTCTCCAATCACAGAGTCACCACAATAATCTTCTGGGACCGTGAGGGGTCACAGTCGTCCCCTCCTCCGGAGCCTTGAGTGGAGCTGTGGATGGGCGCTGATTAAAGCACATTCATGCATGGATCCTCACTCCTGCGTGTGCTTAAAGACTGGGATAATGGCTATTCAGCTGTTCTGATTTTGGATCACAGCACACCAGCAGCAATGAGCTTCCACACGTGAGAAAGGACAGAGACAGGAAAGGCGTGATAGGGGAACACTTCACTTAAAATACAAATTCTGACATCATTTACTCACCCGCATGTGATTCCAAATCTGATTTTTTGTTTCTTCCATGGGACATAAAAGGACATTTTTTGGAAAATATCCGATTTTTTTTCCAGATGAAAGTGAATGCAGACTCGACCTTTAAGGATACAAAGAAACAAAAATTAATAGAAAGAAAGAAAGAAAGAAAGAAAGAAAGATTAATTCATTATATTCTATAATACAGTAATATAATATATAATATTCTATAATAAAGTCTTCCAAAGTCACAGCTTTTCTTTTAAGTTATTAATATTCCTGTCCTCCAATACTTTGTACAACGGTGTTTTTGTGCTAGGTAAAGAAAAAAAACAAAACAAAACAAAAACCTAAGATTCGTAATTTTGGAAAGTCGTACTTTTTTTCCCGTATTTTACAATAAAGTAAAAGTTACGAGAATAAAGTTGAAATATTATGAGAAATGGAAACAATATTATTACTTTAATCTTGTATTTTTGAAACACTTCGACTTCATTCTTAAACATTTCTACTTTATTCTCATAATATTTTGACTATATTCTGATAATTTTGACTCTATTCTTGAAATATTACGACTTTAATCTCACAATTTTATATATGTATATACATATATATATTGCAACTAAAACACAGTCGTAAGTTTGAAATGAGTGTCAAATAGACAGTTGACTGCAAAAATAATCTCTGAAAAAACAAACAGAAACTACTGGTTCCCATTTTACACATGACCAAATTTTGTTATCCGCCTTATTCTTCAACGCGGAAGTAAGCATATGGGTGAGACTTCCGGTTCATTAGCCGCTATATAGAAATAATGAAAATATTAACACTGGGTAGTAAACGGCAAAACTACAAACCAGTGTGTTCATAATTAAGATAAAACATTACAATAATATGGTAAGACACCAATTTGCAATATCAAGCAGGAAAACAAGCTGTTTTGTACAGCTAGATACAGCTAGACTCGGATGTGACCAGAAGCCAGTTCAATAAAATTTACAAATGGGAAAAATAAGGTGGAATGCATTTCGAATACTTCTCTTATATAGGTCGCAAAACAAGGTAGAGGTGAATTAAAATGTACATACATTGCAATCAAAGGAAAATATGAATTTCGTACGCACCTGTCCTTTTGATTCCCGTAGCCAAGTTCTTGCGCATGCGCATTACTACTCACTCAGTGTTTCCCGCGCACAGACAGTGCGAATCCAGAGCACGTCGTGATTTGGCAAAGGACTAATAATTCAGTGGAGCCGTGAACCTGCAGTTTGAATCGAGTGCGATGATAAAATAAATAAAGGTAAGCAAACATGTCTTTCTGTTGATTTAATCTTGAGGGCTTTAAGCAGATATTTCTTTTAAGTGAATCAAATTCAAATGAATCAATTCATTTAACGAACTAATGACTAATATGAACCGAATCTCTTGACGAATCATTCAAAAAAGACTCGACTTCGACTGAATCGTTTATTTGAATCCTGTCAGAACGGTTTTACTTTAATTTCTTGTCAATACTGTAGTAATTTCTTAGTATTCAGCGTTCAGATTTCTTCAAGTATTGAGTGCGTACAGCATATTCTTAACAGAACATCGCATTTTGAGTTATACGACCAAAGAAAGTCATATGGCCTTGAAACGGCATTAGGGTGAGTAAATGATGACGCAGTTTACATTTTTTTGGGTGAACTCTTTCTTAAAGAGTCTACTAAACGCCCCGTATTTCTAATCGAATCTGTTGTGCTTAAGAAAAACCTTAAATAAAACCTACACAGATCTCCTTTATGTAAATAAATAAATGTTTTAAATGCAGAGCTATCGATGAGAGAGGCCGACCTGGCCTATTTTGATCTAATAATGAAGGTGTTGTTAGATGTTGACTGAACCACAATTTGATGTGCTACCAAAATAAGGGAAAAGGTAAGCTTTTCAGTGACAGTACTAAAATGTTACCCTGGACCACAAAACCAGTCATAAGTCATTTATTTATTTATTTTTAAAATTGAGATTATACATCATCTGAAAGCTGAATAAATAATCTTTACCTTGATGTATAGGGCAGTATTTGGTTGAGATACAACTATTTGAAAATCTGGAATCTGAGGGTGCAAAAAAATCAAATAATAATCAAAACAGTGAGAAAATCGCCTTTAAAGTTGTCCAAATGAAGTTCTCAGCAATGCGTATTACTAAACAAAAAATACGTTTTGGTATATTTACGGTAGGAAATTTACAAAATATCTTCATGGAACATGATCTTTACTTAATACCCTAATGATTTTTGGCAAAAAAAAAAAAAGATTATTGATTTTGTGGTCCAGGATTACATATATCAGTTTGTTCCTCACACAAAGCTACCATAATACTTCATTAGTCGTATGCACTACTGTTATGGTGAATTGTTTTTGATTTTTATGTATTTATTTATTTATTTAATTGTCTTTTTCAGAGCCAGACCATTGTATGAACTGCTGGAGAAGAGGTGCGTACATGCCGGACGCTCATTTGGTGTTTCACTGAACATCAATTACGGGTTCGAAACAACGTGACGGTAAGTCAACAATGACCGAGTTGTCATTTTGTCTTGAATAAGGCTTCGGATCATAACCTGGTAAAACACACGGTTTCTTATGGCATGTAAAAGTGGCGAGGAGTCCTGGCGGGAGGCCACGCTTAGAAAGGTAGCAGGTCATGCTTTCAGGAGATCTGCACCTCTAACTGGGCTCACAATAGCGTTTTACACAATTACACACGAGGTGTAATTGACAGCGGTATCAGCGGCGCAGCGCTATTCTGACAGGCTTCATGGAGCCGTGATTAATTACCGCACGGCTTCTCTGAGCTTTCCAATTTCCTTTGGCTTTCAGTTCAGGGTTGTAGGTGATAGTACAGTAACTCCTGTTCCAGCCTACAGCAGGAGAAAGAGACGTCTCTCCCTCTTTCTCTCTTTCTCTCCTCCTCTATCCTCCAGCGGATCAGAGCAGAAGTCAGCCAAACAAGGGCTGCCATGATAAGTCTATGTAATGCCTCTTCCTGCCGTGAATGCTAACTACCGCTCATATTCACCAGTGCAGGTGAGATTATCGGCACTCAAAGAAATTGCTGCTGCTTTTTTAGCTCCACTTCCAGTGTTAAGTTTTAATTTATTATTTGCGAGACCGTTATCATGCAGTTCGCTATCGTAGGCCTCTTCATTAATCACAGCTAGGGCTTCATTTATTCCCTGATATCCGCAGGGTCCTGGCACTGATGTACATATGGGTCTGTTTATCATGAGCAAAAACGGAAAAAAAAGTTGGAAGAGATATGGGAGCAGAGATAAGTTTATCCCAGCTTACATTCACGACTCTCAGTGAGGTATTTTTATTAGCAGATGTTTCGCCGTGTTGCTTCCATTACGTGTCATTTTCAAGTTGTTTTTCATTCTTTGTAGTTGCGTTACACAATTAACTTGTCTAACGTTAACTTACGAGCGAATAAAGTATTCGCTTGGAAACATTTGCAGTGGAAACAAATTCATCATTTGAATTGATAACATTGCATACTTGTATTTTTTTTTCTTACTAAACTAACATTGTGACATTTGTATTAATTACTGTACTGGTTACTCTGTTGCAACATGTCATCAAAAAAGGTCAACATTTGCAGTTCTTTAAACAAATATTGTCCTATTTTGATGACGCGTTCCAATGGAATCATTTGTGAAAGTATTAATTTCCAGTTTCACGTTCTGAAACACACTTTCTGCGTTGCTGGATTCGTTTTCATATAAGCGACATCTCGCTCATATTATCAAATCATATGGTTGGGTCTCTTATCCCTGTGATGTGTGTGTGTGTGTGGCAGCGGGACATATGGGACAGAACAGGGATGGTGTGAATATCCCGTGACCCCTAGCGGATCAGGGGCCGTACTGAAAGACGGCCTTGAACTGTAAGGAGCTAATCCTGTTTGGCTGCCCTGCTAACAGCCTCCTCACTGGGACCTGCTCTCACGCTGGTGCTTCACATGCTAATCAAACTAATGATGAGCAACCAGAGACCCACTCACAATGCTGGCAGGACACCAGTGGAACATGTACATATTATATTAACCATCATGCGATTGTAAAAACAGACAGTCCAGTAAAACAAAGGCATAGCGATCTTTATAAGCCCCCCTTAACTTTAGAAATGGCTTAATTAATAATCATGTGTATAATTGTGATGTTTCAAAGACCCGTGCCGTAATGTGTCCTAGTGTTACCCTGTGTCAAAACAGTGGAAAGTGGTACTCATTAACCAAAGAAGCAAGTTGCCTCAAACTGGTCTGTTGTACAATACCGGTCAAACGTTTTTTAATGTTTTTTTTTAAATAATTCTTTCTGCTCACAAAACCTGCATTTACTTAATCCAAAATACAGTAAAAGCAGTAATATTATGAAGTATTTTTACTATTTAAAATAGTGGTTTTCTATGTAAATATATGTTAAAATGTAATTTTGTTTTTTAGTGATCAAAGCTGCATTTTCAGCATCATTACACCCGTTTTCAGTGTCACATAATTTTTGAGAAATCATTCTAATATGCTGATTTGCTGTTCAAGACACATTTATTATTATTATTATTATTATTATTATTATGTAGTAGTAGTAGTATAAAAAAAAACATATCTGAAATAAAAAGCTTTTGTAATGTTGTACACTATACCATTCAAAAGTTTGGAGTCAGTGTGTATATATATATTCATTTTTGGGAAGAAATTATAGAAATTAATATATTTATTTAGCAAGGATGCTTTAAACTGATTAAAAGTGATGATAAAGACATTTATAATGTTACAAAAAAATTCTATTTTTTGAATAATGCTGTTCTTCTTGCTGAAATGCTGAAAACATTCTGCTTAGCTTTGTTCAACATAATGATGATAATAACAAATGTTAAAAAACAAACAAACAAACAAAAAACCATTAAAAATCTTACTGTTCAAAACTTTTGACAGGTAGTGTAAATGCAAATGACTTCACTGCCTGATTCAAAGAAGTTGCATAGATTATTTTATTAAATTTTTATTTTACATTTTATTGTATGTTGGCATTATTACTTTTATTTTGGTGAATATTTGCATTTAATAATATATTTTTAATTTAATTTAATTTATTTAATTTATTAATTTATTTATTTTTTGTAATGAGTACACCCAAGTATGAACACTTACATTTTTTAATTGTTTTTTCCCAAGTATTTCAGCCCTAACAAGATGGTTTGCATAAAAAAAAAAAAAAATAGTAATAATAATAATAATAATAATAATAATAATGAACATAAGTAATAAAGTAAGACATGTATATATATATTTTTTTAATAATTATTTTCTAGAACTATTCAAGTCTTTTTTTTTTTTTTTCTTGAATTCTTGTATTTTACAGAAATAAAACACAGTACATTACAGAAAAAATAAGCACTGCAGTGTCATTTTTTTTTTTTTTCGTAATATTGTGCAATTTATAGGCCATCTGAGAGCATTTGCTTTTTTTTTTTTTTTTTTTTACAGACAGGTTTCATCGTCTGGTTCTGTCTGATTTCAGAAGCAAACTGAACCTTATTTTACATTTTATTGTATGTTGGCATTATTACCATGTCTTATTTTGGTGAATATTTGCATTTAATAATACATTTTTTATTTTATTTTATTTTATTTTATTTTATTTTATTTTATTTTATTTTATTTTTTTTTTTGTAATGAGAAAACCCAAGTATGAACACTTACATTTTTTTTAATGTTTTTTCCCAAGTATTTCAGCCCTAACAAGATGGTTTGCATTAAAAAAGAACAAAAATAATAGTAATAATAATAATAATAAACATAAGTAATAAAGTAAGACGTGTATATATTTTTTAATAATTATTTTCTAGAACTATTCAAGTCTTCTTGTATTCTTGTATTTTACAGAAATAAAACAGTACATTACAGAAAAATAAAGCACTGCAGTGTCAGGTTTTTTTTTTTTTTTCGTAATATTGTGCAATTTATAGGCCTTTTTTTTTTTTTTTACAGGCAGGTTTCATCGTCTGGTTTTGTCTGATTTCAGAAGCAAACCGAACCTTCGAGCGCACACACACATAGGTGTGACAAACGTGCGTTTTCTGAAATTGTTTAACAGCTTCTGCTGTTGTTTTTTCTTTTATTTTAACCCTTTTTCGCTGTTCCTCTGTAATGGTATCCCTCTCTGGAGTGTTGTGCTATGTTTGTGTTTTCAGCGAGTTTCTCAAATGCCCTAATTCGCCCTGAATCAACAATCCTTTGTGTGCAGCCGGTGGAGGGGTGGAGAGGGATTCCCCAGCTGTGAGCTCGAGTGCGTTCACGCTCCTGCGTCCCTCAGGCGGGGAGATGCAGATTAGCGGAGCAAGTGAATGGAAGGTTAAAAAATGCATTATTAAAAATAAACTGTTCAAGAGAGACGGGAGAGCGAGAGACGGTGGAGGAAAGGGAAACTTCAAAAGGTGATGTTTAGCATTGGCGTAATACAACATGACAGGTTTATAAAACTTGCCACTCTCTATTGAAGGGCTGGAAATTGACTCGGGCAGCGGTAAGCGATGGCATATTCCACTTTAAAAAATGGCTTTAATGGCGCAGTTATTGTGTTACCGAAATGGAAATAAAACTTTAATTCCCTCGGTGAAGAACGATCCTGCATGCTTCAATGTGCACACGCTAAAATGCGATTCTCATGGCAGATTCCCATGGCCCCGCGCTCCTGACGATTTAGAAAAGCTCTCCCTCTCCCTCGTTTTCGGTTTGCAAAGGTAATGAGAAGCTAATGAGGCTTGACTTGAATTTTTTCAGCGCTCCACTCCTGGCAGCTTCCCAGAGGGGCTGAAGGAGATGTTTAGTTTCTATAGAAGCGGTGCTGACGGATGGATAGATGGATGCAGGGCTTGAGCCTCCGCGTTTGCTCTCCATTCACCGCACGGGAGGGGAGGGCGGGGAGATCGCGGCTCGGAAACTCAAGGAGGGAGAGAACGGGCATGAAGAAGGGGAGAAGAAATCAGCACTCTTGAAGCCAGATGAAATCCAGACGGCAGGCTGAAAAGAAAAGGCCGTATCAGCCTGAGACTCCTATGGATGCTGCGCTCCCAATAAAACAGGCCTGATGATGTGCGTTTAGATTGACACAGATCTGGAAATGAAAAGAAACCCAGTCGGGGAGGCTACTTTGAAAGCTTCCCAAGAAACAAGCTATCATTTAACCCTGCAAAGCCTGGTATATGTTTTTATTTTTTATTTTTTTTTAATTAACCAGTTTATTGAGCCTTTAGACAAAATATTGTTTTTCAATAATATGTTGAATTTCACATTTCAGTAGTAAGATGACATGCGATGCGATCCAGTGATGATTGAGAGATGAACAAATAGACGTTTCTCAACAGGGCTCTACACTGACTTTTCTCTTTAAGAGTACTTGTCTCCTAACTTAAGAAAAAATTTGAAGGAGCACAGTCAATTTTAGGAGCACCTTCTAATCAATAATCCAAAAAAAAAAAAAACAGCCCATAACGAGGTGGTATTTGACTCCTTAAAGTGATTGATTTACAGGGGAATTTTGTTTTTACATTTGTAATGTAATTTATCTAACTTTATTAAAAGCATGTCATCTTTTGTTAAATTAAAAAAAAATAATAATAATATATATATATATATATATATATATATATATATATATTGTAAGCTTTTACAAAATTCTAATTAAAACAAACAGAATAAGAACAAGTAGAATAAGAATAAATTACCAATCAAATGAAATCAGTATTAACAAATTAATTTGCATTACAGAATTGGCACAGAAGAACACAAAAGTGGCTTGTAGGTGAATTTTCATGTGTTTAATGAGGCTCAGAGGTGGCATGAGCGCAATCAAATTCATAAATTCATGTTGGGATTAATGCTTTAAATATAACATTTTTGAATATAGAAATATTAAATGATTTAACTAAAAAGATACTTTAAAATGAAACGGAAGACAAGGCACTGATTTAATTACTGAATCATTCATTCATTTGATAAACGGCTGATTCAAAGCAAGTGACTCACTATGAATGGGAAGTTGAATCATCGACTCACTAGATTCGTTTAAAAACGCATGTTCATTCATAAACGAAACACCGCTGTTGTCAGTTGTGACTTGTTTTAAACTATTTTTGATGACAAAATAGAGCAAAATCAGACAATGGTGTTATAGTCAGACAAAGTCACTTAATATGAACTTCTTGTTTATTTATCTGTTGTATTAAATCAATATCTCATTTACAGACTCCCTTAAAAACTGTCACTCATCTTAGTTCACGGCGATCTCACAAAGTTCCATTATAATGAACGAAGCTCTCTACACTGCACAATCAATCTTATTTACACTCTCCCTACACCCTGTTTATGAAAGGATTGGTGAGATATGTCTGTGATACATTACTCAACGCTGCAAAACACACAGAAACCTTTGAAGCTCCCCTCAGCAAAAACACAAATATGCTGATCGAGTCAGTCGCACTGCTGCTCCTAAATATTTTTTCATAGTCGTACGCAGTAGTTTTCAGAAATGGTCGTGCTGTATTGCCCTGCTCATAAGATGTGAGATGTTTTGGAGGCTTGGGAAGATCATTTCTCCACTGAGGAACAGTAAAACAAAACAAAGATCCTGATGAACAGATTTGACACACATTTTTAAAGACCTTTGACTTGATTAAAAAACAAACGAACAAACAAAAAAAAACTCAATAGCTAAGTATCACATCAGAAACGAGTGATGGAAACGCCACATTTCAAATAAAAATCCCTTAATTCGCAAAAAAGTTTTTACGCTCGCTTGAGGTGGTTTTTGACTGAAAAAAGGGTTAATGCGAATAATGGGAGATGGAAATGCATTTGCAGAATAAAATGCTCCATACGCATCAAAAAGTCATGTGACTTTGCTCCATGGGGTGGCAAAACCCGTCTAACCAGTAGACCGATCTCGTTCCACAGCCTCTGAAATGTTGCTGTGGTCATTCTGAAATACCTGAGCAAAGTCTGTCGTCAAAGCATTTCTGTATAATTGCCTCCCAGAACCGTCTTACACGACTGCGTTCCCAAACAGCAGACATCCACTTCCGAAAGAAATGATCACATTTATTGTTTCGTCTGCTTGCTTTGAGGTGCAGGTAATTTCTTATACGAAGAGTTCAGATGCAAAACCAGCTAAAAGCCATCTCTGTCAAAAATGAGATAATGACACTGAGTGAATGCTCCTGACACATATCATACGTCCATCAAATACTTTCAGAATCAGAAGTACCAGCACTTACATAGAAACCTATACAAAGTAGCCAGACAGAAATGCTCATTTTAAAGAAATACGTCAGGTGGATTTAGAGGCTTTTGCATCTGAACTCTTCAAATATAAAATTTACTATATTCAGTGGCCTCTCCTACTGTTCTTAGTAATATATAGTGTCAGTTTATCAGGAAGTTACGATTTTGTTCTCTTTGACTTGTTGGATGCTTATTCACAAATGTTTTATGCGGTATTCCACTTTTTGCGTATAAGTTAAATTCGTAACTTTGGATGGAAACCCGGCTAATCAGACGACGGATGAAACGGAGTAGATCGTGTGTGACAGGTTTAACCGCAAAGTTGATCATTTAGAGACCTTAGAAACGTGTGTGTGAAGTATGATGCTTACAATAGATACACTGCAAGCTAAGATGCCCCCCCAAAAAAAGGCATGTTAACAATCAAATAAGACGGTTTGGTAAAAGTTTAGGCCTCGGCTGTAAAGCAACGTGCAAAACTAGCGTATGTGATTTTAAATGAACAGCAGCGAAATCATCTTCCCCATACACCGGCAGGCCAGGATGACTTCTTTAGCACAAAGGACAAAGTGAGCCTTGTGCCGAGGACCGGGCCGGACTAATGAAGTCGTAGCAGACTCTCGGGCTGATAGACCTGTTAATGAGCTCCACTCCTGTGATGGGAGACGGGGGGAAAAAGGGATGTACCAGGTAGGCGCCGGCACCGCGTCGGATCATTAGCGTAATTTAAGCAGAAAAGGTCTTTGTTTCTCGCCGAATTGCCGGGGAGGCTGGGAAGGGACCTGGAGGCCTCTCGAAAGCATTTTGCTGGCACGCACGTCGAGAATTGATTGTCTTTGTTGTGGTAATCTGAAATTAATTTGCACTTGAACCCATCTTTCTTCCAGGATCAATTTAAAACACTGTTATAATTATGTGAAACCGAGAGCAGACACTGATATGACGAGCCGGAATATTTTAATTCCCCAGGTACTTAAGAGCCTTTTTTCCCTGACTTATCTTGCGAGGTAATAAAACAAAACGTTCCTCGTGCGTAGGCTTAAGGGAGAGGTATTTGCCGGAGGGGTAACAGTAATAACCGCTGTATCGCTACACGTTTACCCGTGTACCCTCTCGGTAGGTCATCGCTCGCTTTCAAGCCGCGCAAAACTATCGCGAGCCGAAGCTCTGACGGCGGAGCTCGGACGAATTCTCCTCGGCCCTTTATTCGGCCTAATCGCGAGTTTAATTGTAACGGGCGTTTAAAATCTATTAGAGACTACCTGCTAATATCGCCAATTGATCTTGGCGGCGCATCCCCCTTGTTCTCAGCACGAGCTTTTTAATATCTTTATCAGAATGCTGCTAGTTTCCATCCCCCGATTGGTGTTTGTAGCGGGGAATCTCGTTAGCTTTAGTCGGACCATCTTGAGCGGTTTCCCGTGGCGCTGTCATGTAGCACAAGGGCGCCGAGGTCATCGCCCAGGGCTGGGATTCTTCCCGGGCTCCTCGGGCGCCGAGAACAAGGCGATGGGCAGCCAGACAGACAGCTGATGGCATTAACATGCACAAACATTCCCGGCTCACCACGAGAGAGGCCTTTGATTTCTGCTGAAATTAACTGCATGCAAGATAAAGCTTATTTGGGGTGGAACAATATTCATGAAGACTTCCAGTTTTTAAAAACGCACTTGGAGTTTAACACGCTCCATTTCTAATGTAAACTTGCTTCTTATTCGCTAACCACCAGCAGCCCGAGTCCAAGCCGCTAGTTTAGGGCTGCGCCAAGCGTATTCGAGTTGTCGTTCAGCCCAAACGTGCCTCTGCTACATACAAATTAGCCGTAGGTTTGACCTAATTCGCAAAAGTAAGCACTGTTTGCTTGACACAGTTAACATTGTGCTGTTACTGCCTCAGGAAAGCAGGCACACTTTGAGCAAATGACATATGTCTGAAAAATAATTGTCAGGAAACTAAAGGTTGTGTTTTATGACATAATGTGTTTTATGTTTTGTATCATATTTCATTCTTCAGGCGTTGATGGCACATATCATTTAATATAGTGAGATTATGGAGTTCAGTTTTATTCAAAGGCCCCAAAATATTAAACTTGTTGCAGATGCTGATAACAAGGTCAAATTGTAGGTCAAACATCATATAAAATTATCTAAAGTAACTCAGTGATTTAAAACAGTACAGCAGATACTTGCAGAAAATGATAGAAAGTAGTCATGCTCTATCTCCCAGATATATCGATTAGTAAGATGACATTGAAATGCGTAGTTTTATGATCAAAGCTCTGTAGATTCAACACATATAATGCAATACAATTAGTCAAACACTTTAGAAATTAATGAAATGTATTAAATATAAGACAGTAAACTTTACAGGGTTATAGAGTCGATTTAGTTTCCTGCGTCGCACAGTCCAAGTAAAGTACACTAGATCACGGTCGTGTGCTGTATCCTCTACAGCCTAACCCTTAGAACTGACGTGTAAAATGGGAAATGCACCATGCAAATTGTGTTTGGCACAGGTTTGCACTGATACTTGACTAGTAAATCAGGCATTAAAACAATGCAGTATATTTATTGGTGCTGCAATTCAGCGCTGTAACTTTGTTTTAAAAAGTGGGTGGGACACTTTTTTTGTTGTGTGTGTGTGTTGTTGTTTTTTTTTGTTGTTGTTGTTGTTTTTGCCTTTACTATTATAGGACAGTATTAGGCCCGAAATTCTTCACGTCGCTGAATTGCTCCTATACAGTCTAGTGATAGAATTTGCATTAGGTATATAGGACAGGGCTCAACGCTGAGGATTTTTTCCACTGGCCCTGCCACAAAAAAAACAAACAAAAAAAAAAACAATTGTTGCTCTTATCATTGTTTTGACCCATGTTATTTTTTATTTTTTAATAAATAAGCTTATATGACATCAAAATTTTAAATACCAATTAAATTGTACAATTCGCGATTCCAATTTCGATATCACAGCAAAACCTACTAGCCTAACAAATATAAAGTTTAAACATTATTTGTTTGTTCAAAAATTAAGGGACATGGTGGTGAAAAAAATCAGAGTGAGTGGAGAGAAAAAAAAAAAAAATTCAGGGTGGGAGGAAAAATATTTTTCAGATTTTTTTTTGCATTCTCTCGCAAAACTTTTGCGTTCTCTCGCAAAACCAGTTGAGTTCGGACAAACACTTCCTGTTAACTTTACAGCTTGTAGTGGTTCCTATAGCTTGCATGTTCGCAATTGAGCGATTCATAGAGTTTGATTTTGAACTTAAGTAGGCTATTATATAAATACATCAATTGCAGTCGTTTGGATATTGAATAGTCTGTATTAGTCTGTGCCGTACAGCGTGAGCACCGGTCCAATCCACTGCGGCACATTTTTGTTCACTACGATCGATATTGGAACGTACAAAGCCCGGTTAATTTAATGGTTTGGCTGCAAATACATTGCGAATATGGAAACATTTGGATTTGCCCTGAACGAGAGCGATACGTGAGCCCATACTTTCAGTTTAGCTTTAAATGATTTATTTTGGTTTATTTATAGCTAAACAAGCTTATACCTATATTATTATGTAATGTACTGCATTATATTATATTTATTCATTAAAAATGAGTAAGTTATAGTGTTTTGGTTTTTGGTCTGTTCTGAATACGGTTAAATTTAAAGGATTTGTTGTGGAGTGCGGGGAACTAAAATAGCCTAGGCTATGTGTGTTTATAATGTTGATATTATAACATACGCTGTAGACCTGCTGGTAGTATTATTTCTGAATAAAATGTGACTAAAAGGCTACGCGACTCATTTGTTTTATTTTTCCTTTCAAAAACTTAAAATTATGTTTTTTTTTTTATTTATATGGTTTCACAGTGTTTACCGATTTTCAGTTTATAATTTATGTAGGCCTAAGTTATTTTATGTTAGGCATATAGCATGGTGTAAGCTATTTTATTCGTTTTGTTAATAAATGTTTCATGATTAATGTATAGGCTAAGTGAGTTTAACGTTTTATTTGTTGTTGCTTGAGTGGGATTCAAGCAATTGACCCGAATTGCTGCTAATTTAAAAGTGAAAGTAAAATAGCATTTACAAGTTGTTTAAAAGCAAAGGAAAGCGAGTGGAAAAGAGAGAAACTGAAGATATGTGCCACTGAAGTTCGGAGACAGTTTTCTAACTGAGAAACTTGTTTGTGATGTACCCAAACAGTTAACTTGCAAAAGTGCTAAAATAACGAAAAGAGAGTCCTCTCTTCAAGACAAGAATCATGAGTCGCGACTCGCGAGGATGTGGGGCTTAAATTGAAATTAATTTACCCAAAACGTACTAATTCTTTCTACTAAAATAATAAGATAATCTAAATAAAAAATGAAAAAATATGAATTCTTTTTTTTTTTTTTTCATAGCTCAGACAAGATTGGCTCTCGTCTGGGGGGTCAGTAATCAATCAATCAACTGGGTAAGTAAGGCGATAACTATTAGTAATTTGTGTTTTTATCCTATTTAGGTATTTATTATTAGGATTAACCCCTTGAGATGTACCATCTCGTTTTCGGGGGGATCCCAGAATACAATGCAATACAATAAAACATAAAACTAAACACAAATTAACAGTACATCTTTAAACAACACTAAACACAAACGATAATAGGAAAAATAAAAAATGTGTGTGAGTTTCTCTGCTCTGCAGAATAACGTTTGAAACCAAATGTGGTGGTTTTGGTAAGTTTCTCAGAATCTTTTGTGCTCTGCAGAAGAAGAATGTCATATGGGGTTGGAACGACGTGAGTGGAGTGAATGATGACAGAATGATCATTTCTAGTTGAACTCTCCCTTTAACCTGTCAAAATATTAGATTGGACAAAGACCGTTAATGGTGTGTTTGATGTGCTGAAGCAGTGACTGGACCAGAACTCCTCGGGGACCAGCACGGCGTTGAGCTGAAGGGTCGTATCCCATCCCAGAATATCTGTCATCAAAAGCAAGCTCTCAGTCTCATTAGATGAGCTCCCGAAATCTGCTTTGTGCACGACAGCTCAACAGAGTCAAAAAACACTCTTCATTTGTAATACACAAACAGTTCTCAGTATACATAACTCACATTTTGTTCCCACAATTCCTCCTGTTTTGGCTCCGTATAATCACGCTGAATATGCAAACGCCTTAAATAATTAAAGACTCCTCTGTTCGTTTTTGCGCGGCGCGCTCGGAATGATTTGTTTGAATTTTGTACCAGTTTTGTTGTGCTGTTGTTTTCGGCGCACGTCAAACACGTTCCCTTCGAGAGACGAGAAGCGTGTCAACGTAACAGGCGCGCTTCCCACAAGTTTGGGCCGTTGGGCGTGAGGGTGACCACACGCGCGTGTCTTACATCTCGTTGCTTCATTTCCAGGCGTAACGTTTCTTTTTCTGTCGCCGTTGTCTCACGGCCTTCTTAACGTCAGGTCTGAGCGTTTATCTCGTCTGGAACAAGTCTGCGGAGAGCGCGTCGGGGTCGCGAGCGGCTGGCAGGCAGGCAGGCAGCTTCACCCTGATGATCATGCAAAACACAGAGCTTACCAAAGCCAGCAGCCTCGCTCTGCTCTGATAACATCTCCCTTTCAGCCTATCGATCGCCTGTTTTCAGGGGGCCTTTGTTTCCGCCCCGAGTTTGCCACAGGACACCAGAAGTGACAAAAGATTGACACGAGGACCTCGAAATTAACTGCTGGCCTATTAACAAGCCAACAGCGCATATTGGCAAGAGTGAAATTCTTCTGAAAACAATGGAGGAGAGGGGGAGGGTGAGAGAGAGAGAGAGAGAGAGAGAGCGCAGGAAAACAAGCCGCTTAATCTTTTCTCTTATCTCGCAACTGTTGTGAGCCCTTCCAGGCAATTTTCTATTCAGGCTATTGATTTTTATCACCTCTTCTAAACCTCTATGACAGATTATTTTTCAAAGACTAAAGCTACTTTTCCCACTCCTGCGACCCATATATTGCTTCAAATGAATGATAAATAGAGAAAAAGTTTCAACTATTATGCTGAAAAACACTCTGTTTTTGATTAATCCTCCTGGAGCAGATTAGCTGATTCTTTTTTTTTTTTTTTCCTCTCGTAATGCTGCTTCTGCTTCCGTGAAAGAGAGAAATAAGCACCAAACCGGCACATTTGCGATGAATTTACAACATGTGGAGTCCTGAGAAGAGTGGAGTTTGGGGCGGTTTATGCGCTGTATCGAATAATGGGGGCCGCCGCTCATAGTTTTCACTTTGACAGGGTTTGACGGCGGGTTACGGGTCTATTAGAACTCTTTAGAGAATGTTGTAAACTTAGACTGCCGTTCGCCATGTTTATTTATTTTGTTTGGGTGCAGTGAATACCGCTTTAACAATCACTTGTCATGAAGTTTTTTGTGACATGCTTTGGCACAGGCTGTTTTCCAAACATTCGGTGCATTTTCTAAATCTGTGGTTTTGTTTCAGAACCTACAGTTTACATTTACACTGTGCCAAAACTGTTTATTGCACAAAAGTATACAGAGAGTGGCCTTTTAAATGTCAAATTATATTATTATCAAGAGTTGTACACACCCATCAATATGCAAAATTATTCATATGGCATATATAATAATTCACCACACAAGACACACTTTTTATTTGATTTTATTTGATGTGTTCTATTTCATGTTTTTGTTTATGAGGGCAGTCTGTCTTAACTAGAGATTGATTAAAGCCTCTATTACACATTAATACCTGTTAAATACATTTATATTTCTCTCACTAGTTAGTTTTTCCTTTTCATTACTTCCATTTAGTGTTGTTTAGTCCCCTACTGCAGTGGTTCCCAACCGCGTTCCTGAAGGCCCCCGACACTGCACATTCTCTCCTTTATCTGACACACCCATTTCAGGTCTTGGAGTCTCTGCTAATAAGCTGATGATCTGAATCAGGTGTGTTTGATTAAGGAGACTTGGAAAACATGCAGTTTTGGGGGGCCTCCAGGAACGTGGTTGGGAACCACTGCCCTACTGTATAAAGGGCCAAAAACATTTCACCTCACCTGCCAATCACCAGTGACTTGAGAAAATGTACCATCCATAAATATTTTTACCAGCCATGAAACTGTATATGCATTTTCATTTAAAAACAAAACAAAACAAATAAAACAAAAACAAAAAAAAACATGGAGGACAAATTGGGGATTTAATATTAATAAAAAATTAGTAATATGACAATAGATCTATTAAACTGTAAATCTTTTTTTTTTTAAATAATAATAATAATAATAATAATAATAATAATAATAATAATAATAATAATAGTAATAGTTGTTGTTGTTATTATTATTATTATTATTATTATTATTGTTATTATTACTATTACTATTACTATTACTATTATTACTATTACTATTATTTTAAATAACATAATAGCATTATTTTATATAATTCTACTACTAATAAAAATTATTATTATTATTATTATTATTATTATTATATTGTTCTTATTTAGAAGTAATAAAATAAAACAATTATAAAGTGTTTTGAAATAATAATAGTAATAATTTATTAGTATCTTCATTCTTCTTCTTCTTCTTCTTCTTATTATTATTATTATTATTATTACTATTATTATTATTATATACAAATAATACAAAATGATAAAATAAAATACATATATTATTACTACTACTACTATTACTAATTATTCTTATTATTCTTATTCTTATTATTATTCAAAAATAATACAATAAAATAATGAAAATTATAAAGCAATAATAAAATAAAACAAATCGTATTATTATTATTATTATTATTATTATTATTATTATTTATATATAACAACAGTACAAATACAATACAATTGCAAGTTACACCACAAAGCTTCTCTTTTAAAATGCTTCTCATTTGCATTTTTAAATACACATTGTAATACACATTATAAGCAAACTCAGCACTTGTAGAAATGGAGTTTGTGTGGAGCAGAATTTGCTGTGAACTGCGAAACGATCACAGCACTTCACTATGAAACATGCATCAGATTACATTACTGATTTTTACTCATTTGACTGTTAGCGAGTGATAATTTTAAAACTCTTACTGTATGTGACTATCAGAAGAGACCTGCAGCCTTTTTTTTGGGTTGAGACTCTTGTAATGCGGTGTTGAAAATGATAGAAGCACCGGCTGATACTTCTCGTGCATCAGCAACCAAAACAGACCCGCTGTCGCAGCGCTTCGCCACAGGATGGGCTTCACCTTATGTTTTATTTTTCCCATCGAGCGGAGTGGCGTTGGTTATTAACATCTCTGTGCTCTCTACAGATGTAGTCCGTGACCCCGCCGGATTACTGCGCTGTATCAGCTGGCCTCTCCCTCAGCCTGTTATGATTGCGAGGTTAGCTTGTCACGATTGGAGATTGCGAACATTCCCATAGATTTGCTGTCAGGCGGCGGCGGCGGGACGGGCAGGCAGATGAGGCGGGAGGCGATCGGGGGTTAAGTGTTACTTCGCCTCCTGGCCCCCGACGTCGTCCTCTCGGCACACGGGCGCTCAGACGGCGCGCCGCTACATCCGTCAACGCGGATGATGACATGATGGATTACTCGAGTCACTGTCAGCCCAGTCAAAATCAGTCTGCCGCTGATAAGGTGCAGCAGCCGCCCGCTCCCAACCTCAGGCTCTGTTTGTCTTATTGAGACAGCGGCGTGAGGTGCGAGTGATTGGAGCCGTGTGGAATCTGCAGCGCACCGGTTTTGTTGTCATTCATGTATGGCTGCAATAATGCACTCTACGTGTCCTTTTTTTGGTGATGCTTTTATCTTTAAACAAACTGTGTGGAAAGAAGAGCATCTTTTAAGCTCGGTGTGATTTTATTCTAGAACATACGCATGAATGAACTACTAATGAGATTTCAGCGAATGGACCATTTGAGAGAAACTTCTAATATCCGAAAGTGCGTTTAAGTCAGAAACCGAAATAGTGGCAGATCTTTTCTTCTGTATTGTGATGTGTGAATGCGAGTGATTATCGAAAAAGAAACAAACGTAGGTCGGGATGTGATTCTGTGCATCAGTTGTTGATTGGCTGTTGAGATGTGGGCGTGGCTCTCAAATGAATGCAAGATTGCAGTGGATTGTTGAGGGGTGGGATTTAGACTCTATAATTGGAAAACAAACGAATGAATAAATTATTCTCATTTAGATCAATAAGTCACTGATTACATGGATCCACACATTTGCCCTCCTTTCTAACCCTGTAAAGCTGCTGTATCATATTTGTTCATACATTTCTAAGGCCGTTGTCGAGGATCAACATGATAAAAACATTTGTGTTAAATGTGTCACACACAGTTTACTCCATGCCTTCAGTCGTCTGATTGATAGAGTTTTTATCAAGTAAAATGTGTTTTAGTATAATTGTAGGGCCCTATGATTTCCACAATGTGAACAACACGGATGGAATCGCGGAATCCAGTCATAAAAAATACAATTTTCCGAATACGACAGAGAATTTCACAGAGTTTGTCAACTTTTGGATGAATCATTTAAAAGTCAGCAGATACTTCAATTGAAACACAATATGGGCTAGTAGTGTATTAAGCCTGTGTGTGAATGAATGGTGCAGACGCCCGGTTTCATTTACTATACGCTACTGTGTTGCACGATATACCGGTATTTAAAAAGTATTGCAATACTCTGCTTTTAAAAACGGTACAATTCCACATTTTACTAGTATAGCTAGTTTAAGAATGTATTTTAATAAGAGCCGTATTTCTACATGTCTGTGTTAGTGAATGGCGCAGACGCGCAGTTTTGTTTACTAACGTTACAGGCATATTCGTGACACTCAGTATGTGAGTACATGAACACATGAACATAATCTGAAACTAATTTGGGAAAAAATAATTCATTTTATGTCAGTATCTGGTCTACTGTTATAAAGATCTCATTGGTTTACATTACAAGCAGCAGAATTTCATCATGTAAATATGAGCATTGGCAACAAATGACATATTTTTGCTCATATTCTCACTATATCAGACTATATAAACCATGCATTAAATATGATACTCAACAAAAATGCATGCAAAATAATTTTTAATAGATTTAAAAAGAAAATATTTTGTCTAAAGGTTCAATTGACTGTTCCATTTTAACAGGTTTTTTTTTTTTTTTTTTTTCTAATTGTTATTTCATATGCCACGGGGCCGTATGATAAAATGGTGTACCTAGAGAGGAAAAGTGTGATTTGTAAGAGACAAAATGCTAAAGCAGCTCTTCACACCTCGGTAGTAATTACTCGCGTGGCCTGTCATTTACCGCAGCTTTGTGACACAACCTCCTGCCAAACTATTTAGCAGTTTGCAGAAATATCACATGTTGGCTCGGGTCACTGCGGCACGGAGCTTCAGTAAGCAGCGGTAGGAGCCGCCTGCAGTTAGATTGTTTTCAAATTTATTTTAATTGGGTCTCACCAGTCCTCATCAGGGATTTGACCCCAGAAATGGGCTGTGGGGTCACTCCTGGCCGTCGTCTTTGAAGGCGAGCGCTCTCCCCGCCGCTCTGTATGGCCTTGAATTGCAAATAGTTTTAAAGCAGCATAATGAGCTCGGCGGCGCTACGCACGGGCTTTGTCTCTGGCCCTCGGCCCTCGGTGCAGCCAAATGAGTCGCGATTACTCCGCTGAATTACAAACCATTATTTTCCGTTTCATCGCTGGAGTTTCGCATTATCGCCGTAGACGACGTGTTGCGCTAAAATGCGTGTTGCAAAGGCTCAGAAGAACGCTAAATTAATCATGCTAGATGCTGGCAGCTTCCTCCCTACATAACATGAGCAACACGACGGTGTGAATTAATAAACGTACAGAGATCACAACAATTATTGCTTTTCCCAGTCACTTTAATTATTTTACTCTGACACTTTTCATATGTCGCTCTTGCTTGCTTTATACGATAATAGATTAGATCATGCACTTTCAGTGCTGCGTTTAATTAGTGCTTAATTCTTAATTGGTGCTGCGGTCATTTTTACAAAAATTGTAGTTGTCTTTTGGTACAGAATTTATACACGTCTCCTTTTTCAATCGCATAACGTGTATACGTCAGCATCCACGCTTAGTAAGTCAACGCATGTATGTAAATGTATTAGTTAATTTGCTTTCTGTGACTGATTAAAGCTGTTTTTAATATCACAACAGTCCAGTACCAGAAGTAAAAATCACATTCATTGTCTCAAAAAAGAATTTTTGAAATGTATTTATTTCTATTATTATTTTTCTGTGGCACTTAATCTTTTTGAGACGTAAGTAAGTAAAGTAAGTAAGTAAAGTAAGTAGGATTTTTAAAGTAAAATAAATCAATTAAAATGTATTGATTTTCAATACTTAAATGCTATATATATATATATATATATACATATATATATATATATATGTATGTATGTATGTATGCATGTGTGTGTTTTTTGTTTTGTTTTGTTTAAGTAAAATGACAATGAAATCAGTTGAAATATATTGATTTTCAATAATGAAACTCAAAAAAAAGAAAGAGAGAATGAATTTTTGCTTTTAATTTTTAAAAGTTAAATAAACAAACAAATAAACAAACAAATAAATTAAAATATATTGATTTCCAATACTGGAATGCTAAATAAATAAGATTTTTAAAGTGAAATAAAAAAAAAAATCAGTTATTATATAAATATATTGATTTCCAATAATGAAATTCAAAAGAAAGAAAGAGAGAAAGTTGGATTTTTAGTTGGACGTTAAACAAAAACAAACAAATAAATAAAACAATTGGATTAAGTGCAATGAAAACAAACAAATAAACAAACAAATAAATTGAAATATATTGGTTTCCAATATTGAAATTCAAAATAAATAAATGAATAAATAAAATTTCATTTTGAATAGATAACAAACAAATCAATTAAAATATATTGATTTCCAATACTGAAATGCTAAATAAATAAATAAGTGTGTGTGTGTGTTACTGGATTCCATTTTTAAAGGAAAAATAAATGAATATAAATAAATAAACAAACAGAGATCACAAAAATGAATGTATACATGTTGATGATGTTCTGTTCCCGGTTCTTTTGACTGTTTTACTCTGACACCTCTCAGACATCACTTTGCTTTGCTGATCAGATCACGTACCTTGAGTGCTGTTTAATTAGTGCGTAATTTGTGTCCTTAACGATCCGTCTCGCTCAGATTCGGTGTGATAAACGAGTAGAGTATCTAGTGTGAATCTATCACACGTCCTTCAGTGGGACTTTCTAATGCAGATGCTCGTCACACACGTGTCGTCCTGCTCGTCTGAAATCTTTGTAATCCTATAAGCTGCTGTGTACAGAGGCTTGTTTTTGAAACTTGTGTTCAGGCCCCTGGGTAAGCAGGTGAGGGCCCCGGAGGGCTGATTGATATTCATGCCAGCGGGTCTCCCGTGGCCCCGACACGTTCGCGTTTGTAATCAGCTGCTGTTTACTTGTGTGGTGTTTTCTGGTTGAACTCTGGTGTTTTGTGAAGTATCTGTGACTTGTGTCGTTGCTTTGTTGTGACTCACAGACTGTAGCTGCTGTGTATTATCATTTCATCCAGTGCTTATCTCCTGAAGATTCTGGAAGAAAAGAGCACAGGCATCTGAAGAGGAGATGATTCATGGATGTTGGTTGTCGCCTACAGCTTTAAACACTATATAATTTTGAGCTTAAACCAGTTACAAAGTTCTTTGTTTATGTTCTAGCAGTGGTTTTGTATACGCTGTCGCTCAAAAGTTTGGGATCAGTAAGACTTGATGTTTTTTAAAGAAGTCTCTTCTGCTCATCAAGGCCCCCCAGCCCCGACCCCTGTATATTACTGTATAATATACAGTAGTCAACATTTGAAGTGGATCAAAAAAATTAATA
>JAHKKF010498748.1:0-10272 GCA_019740295.1 Labeo calbasu | reverse complement strand
TTTTTAGCCGATAAGAAACGGGACTTAAATAATAATTTTATTCATTTATTTTATTTATTTTTTCCTGTTTGCCCAATAAGTGCCAATAAGTGTGACTTAAACAGTATTTACTTGTTTATATTTACGAAGTTTTTCTGTTTGGCCGATGCATGTCTGAAGCAGGACTTGAACAGTAATATTTATTTATTTATTTGATTGTTTACTTATTTATTTTAATTAAGTTTTTCTGTTTTGCTAATAAGTTTTCGAAGCAGGACTTGAAACAGTAATTTTTATTTTCTGTTTGGTCAATAAGTGTCAGAAGTGGTCATTTTTATTTATTTATTTATAGGGATTTGTTTTTTTTTTTTTTTGGGAAAGTGTTGAAAGCGTGACTTATTAGAAATTACTAGCAAATACTATAATAATTTTTACATACTTTTGCCATTTAACAAATACGCATTTATATAATTTGAGTCTTTAAATATCTAATATCTAATAAATAGTTAAATTCATGAATTCCAGCACCAAAACAAACAAACAAAATAAATCATATTCGTTAACCACCAATTCTAACTGAAATGAACGTCATAGGCGACTGATTTAAAAAGGTTTACAAAGGTACATTTTACACCAGATTAGACCAGATTAGACCCCAAAACATAGCTCATTTAATAAAGCAGCCTGAGCCTTATTTTTTTATTAAACAGACTGGAAAACTCGATTTAAATTAGTAACTATGACTATGACATTTCACCGTGTTTGGCACCGTGCATTGGGATCACCGAATCTGCAAATGTTTGCAGCTCACTAGGTGTTGGACGTGAACGTGTATCTGTCTGTACTCACCAAAAGGATCGCCATGTGGACACCCCAGAACCCCGCAATGGGAGACTCACGGCAAGGCCTTCTGGAAAGTTCTGAATGCCAATGCCTATAGCCAGATTTCTGAAAGAAACAGACATAATCGGTAAATCAGTTCCCAGCGGCGAGCACACTCAGATCGCTTCTGACAGTCTGTAACTTTTCAACTCTCTTAACTTCACACATTATCTCAGCGAGAGATTTAACGGCGCCGGCCGTGCCAGGCTCGAACAAACGACTGCTGACTAAAGCTCTCCGTCTGAATCAGACGAAGGCTTTCTGAAGTGCCACATGTGGGTGTGTCGTACCGCAAGACCACGAGAAAAACGGGTTACGGATGGGCCACGAACTACATCTGGAATCGCACTGTTGTGTTTGGATAATCCTGCATGAGAGTTTCTCGGACAAGCCAAGACGGTGACTGTAAAGCGGCTCGCGAGCGTGTCGACTGGGATTTGCTCGACGAGAGCGTAAGAACAACACTCGATTATGGAGGATGATTTAGATTTGTGGGAAGCGCTGGGAGCGGGTTCGTCTCCCGAGGCGGTCTGAGGGTGGTCTCCACCGCACGACTGATAAGCAGCTTTATTTGTTTGGCCTACACTTCTCCGCATCGTAATGCGAGCGGCCTCTAGAAGTTCCCGGAACCTCCCGGAGCCTGCGCTCACAAAGCAAGAAAAGCTGCTCTGTTTTGGGAAGAGTGTTTTGACTCCCCCTCTTCACCACCCCCAACACTCTTTCACTGCCTTCTTCAATCTCTCCTGCTGTACGATGTGCGCTGGCATGCGCTCAAGGTACTGCCCCCAGAGAAGTCAGATTAATGACAGCTAGTCACGGAAAGGCTTACAGCACCCGTCTAATGTTGGAGAGTTTGAGGGAGATGGAACGCACGCGAAAGACTCTTGCAAACACTTTCTTCCATGCAACATTTTTTTTTTTTTTTTTTTTTTGCATGCAACATGCAAAAAATTAATGCAGATGAATGAAGACTAGGACTGTCAAGCTGCAAAATGACAAACAAACACCATTTAACTGTTATTAAAGTGATGCAAATGGCTCTTCTTTCAAGTCTTCTGAAGCAATACTGCCATTTTTCATGGCAATAAGAAACAGTTTTATGTTTTGGTGAATTTGTGTCTAATTTGCATGACTTTGTATGATCTCATTCGCACAACTTGGAGAATATTCTGGCCATTCTTTGAAACATAATGCATGTGAACAACTAGGACTAGAACTGTCAAAATCCAAAAATGGCAAAAGAGCACCATTAAACTATTATTAAAGTGATCCAAATGGTTTTTCTTCCAAGTCTTCTGAAGCAATACTGTCATTTTTGGACAGTTCCTTTAACACAATTTCATGGCAACCGGATCAAACTCTCTCAAACTCTTGCATGCAACACAAAATCAAGGTAATGCAACAAAAATTAATATAAATGAATGAGGACTAGGACTGTCAAGCTCCAAAATGACAAACAAACACAATTAAACTTATTAAAGTGATGCAAATGGCTCTTCTGTCAAGTCTTCTGAAGCAATACAGTCATTTTTTAACTATTCCTTTAACACCATTTCATGACAATAAGCAACAGTTTTTGATAAATTGGTGTCTAATTTGCATGAATTTGTATTATTTCATTCGTACAACTTGAAGAATATTCTGGCCAGTCTTTTAAACATAATGCATGTGAACTAGGACTGTCAAGCTCCACCATGACAAAAAAGCACCATTAAAATATTATTCCAAGTCTTTTGAAGCAGTACGGTCATTTTTGGATTGGTCTTTTAACACAATTTCATGGCAACCGAATCAAACTCTCTTAAACTCTTGCATGCAACACAAAATCAAAGTAATGCAAGAAACATTAATGCACATGAACGAAGACTAGGACTGTCAAGCTCCAAAATGACAAACAAACACCGTTAAACTATTAATAAAGTGGTCCAAATGGCTTTTCTTCCAAGTCTTCTAAAGCAATACTGTTCATTCAACACAATCTCATGTAGTGTGTAACTTTTATGTTATGGTGAATTGGTGGTTAAGTTGAATGAATTCATTCAAACGTGTTCATTCAATGCATGTGAAAGAGGACTAGGACTGTTAAGCTCAAAAATGACAAAAAAAAAAAAAAAAAAAATCCCATCTAAAATATGACTAAAGTGATCCAAATGACTCTTCTTCCAAGTCTTCTGAAGCGACTCTGTAAACAAAATCATGGCAGTTTGTAACCATTTCCTTTTTGGCATTTTGGTGGCTAATTCAGTTTTAATTCTCATTGCAATTCGTAACTACATCATATTTTGCTGAATTGGTGGATTGATTTTTTTTTTTTTTTTCGTACAACTTGAAGAACACTCTGGTCGCGTTTTTTAATATAATGCATGTGAATGAAAACTAGGACTGTTAAACTTCTTATTAAAGTGGCAAAACTGTTTCTTCAACACAATATGTAACTACTTCCTTTTTGGCAAAGTGGTGGCTAATTAGTTTTAATTCGTACAATCAAACGAATACTTTTTGAAGAACATTTTAGTTATTTATTTTTTCAACTTAATGCATGTGAATGCATGTGCCCCAAAATGACAACAAAGCACCATTAAAATACTGAAGTTGTCCAAATGGGTCATCTTCTAAGTTTTCCGAAGCAAAACTTTCAATTTTTTGGACTGTTCCTTCAACCTAATCATGGCAGTTTGTAACTATTTGGTGACTAATTGGTGACTAATTTGCAAAATCATACATTTTGGTGAATTGGTGACTAATTTGTATGAATTTTTACAGTACATCTTTCTGGCCGTCCTTTTCAACACAATGCACATAAATGAGGACTAGGACTGTCAAGCTCCAAAACAACAACAAAAATCACCATCAACGCCTCAAAGAATGTTCTGGGTGTTCTTTTGAACATAATGCATGCGAACGATTCCTAAAAATTTTCCAACACAATCTCTCACAAATTGGTGGCTAATTTGTTAGAATTCATACATTCATTTGTAGATTTTTGTTCATCTTGAAGAACATTCTAGCCATTCTTTTTAATGCAATGCATGTGAGCAAGGACTAAGTTTTCTGAAGAAATACTGTAAAATTTTGCTTGTTCCTTCAACACAATCATGGAAATCTGTAACTATTTGGTTACTAACTGGTGAGTAATTTGTATGCATTTGTACATCTTGAAGAACATTTTGGCCATCCTTTTCAATGCAATGCAAAAAACAACAAAAAAGCACCATTAAACTATTATTAAATTTGTCCAAATTACTCTTCTTCCAAGTCTTCTTAAGCAATACCGTAAATTTTTGCCTGTACCTTCAAAACATTCGCATGGCAATCCATTAGTATTTGACATTTTGGTGAATTGGTGGCTAATTTGTATAAATTTGTATGTCTTGAAGAACATTCCGGTGACTTTTTTTTTTTTTTCCCCCAATGAGAATGTGAACGAAGACTAAGACTATCAATTTCCAAAAGGACAACAAAAAAATCATCATTAAAATGTTATTAAAGTGGTCCAAAAGACTCTTCTCCCTAGTCTTCTGATGCAATACTGTAAATTTAATACTGTAAATCTCATGCAATTAGTAACTATTTTCTTTCTGGCAAATGTTGGCTAATTCGTGTGAATTCATACCATTTCATTTGTGGGTTTTTGAACATCTTGAAGAACATTCTAGCTGTTCTTTTTAATATAATGCATGTGAATGAGTACTAGGACTGTCAAGTGCCAAAATAACAAAAAGCACCATTAAACTATTATTAAATTTGTCCAAATTAATTCTGAAGCAATACTGTAAATTTTATCTGTTCCTTCAACACAATCATGGCAGTTTGTAACTATTTGGTTACTAACTGGTGACTAATTTGTATGAACTTGTATGTCTTGGAGATCATTCTGACTGTCCTTTTTAATGCAATGCACATGAATAGGACTGTCAAGCTTCAAAAGAACAAAAAAGCACCATTAAAATATTTCTAAAGTGATTCAAATGGTTCTTCTTCCAAGTCTTCAGAAGCAGTACAGTAAATATTTGTCTGTTTATTCAATGCATTCTTATGCAATTCATAACTATTTTCCTTTTCGGCAAATTAGTGGCCAATTTGTGTGAATTTGTCTCAAAGAATGTTCTGGGTGTTCTTTTGAACATAATGCATGCGAACGAGGACTAAAACGTTTTCCAACGCAATCTCTCACAAAACACCATTACAATATTATTAAAGTTGTCCAAATGGCTCTTCTTCTAAGATTTTTGAAGTAACACTGTACATTTTGTCTGTTCCTTCAACACAATCATGGAAATTTGTAACTATTTGGATATTAACTGGTGACTAATTTGTATGAATTTGAACATCTTGAAGAACATTTTGCACATGAATGAGGACTACGACTGACAAGCTCCAAAATAACAATAAAAAGCAACATTTAAATATTCCTAAAGTAGTCCAAATGGTTCTTCCAAGTCTTTGGAGGCAACACTGTAAATATTTGTCTGTTCATTCAATGCGTTCTGAATCAGTTCATAACTATTTTCCTTTAGCAAATTGCTATTAAAGTTGTCCAAATGGCTCGTCATCCAAGTCTTCTCAGGAAATACATCAATTTTTGTCTGTTCCTTCAAAACATTCTAATGGCAATTCATAACTATTTTAAATTTTAGCATATTGGCGGCTAATTTGTATGAATTTGTACGCTTTGAAGAACATTCTGGCTCTGCTACTCATGCTTGTGAATGAGGAATACAAATTCCAAGCTCCAAAATGCCAAAACACTAAACTATTATTAAAATGGTCTGTTTCTCCTACACAATCTCTTGGCATTTTGGCAAATTTATGTATTTGTACAATCTCATTCATTGATTTTTGTACAATCTGCTTATGCCCTAGTGGCAGTTATGTTTAGGGGTGGATGTTCATGTTTACTCTTTTCTAAAAATCATTGAATTCATATGATTTTACGCCACCTCGTAAAATCTCTTTGTTCTTGTGTGATCCATTTGAAGCCATCACATTGCTTCAGAAGACTTGAGATGTGTCTACAATCATTTTATGGTGCTTTTACCTCCTGCTTGTTACTGTATGGAAATGAGCAATGAGTACACAACTCAAAACTGATCCTTCTGTGCTGCACAGAAGAAAGTCAAGTTTGAAACGGCATGAAGATGAGTACAAAATCCTGTAATCCATGTGTACCAATCTTCAGAATTACAGGATGAAAAAGTCCTAATTCATACGATTTGCATTCGCTTTTACGCATTTGGCATACACTTTTATCCAAAGTGACTCCTATTGCATTCAAGGTACTGTATATTAATGCATTTCCTAAGAACCAAAGCCATAACCTTGGTGTTGCTAACAAAACGCAACATCAAACAATCCCAGCCAATCAGCACACACACAAATGTGGAGTGAGATTTTGAGCCAATGAGATTTCATGGTGGGCGGGGTTATAACGTGCATGGCAGAAGACATTAATGTAGTTTTTATTAATTGTCATTTTAATGCATCGTGTCTGGTTAGGTGTAACTAATTTCCAAGTTTAGTGCAAAAACAAGGTAAAAAAGTGCTCTCAAGTCATGATGAAATGGAAGCAGCAGCAGATGAAAGCCATTATAGGGGAAAAATGTAGGGTGGAGATCGGTTGTTGATTGGATGGAGGTGGAAAGGGGGCGGGGTTTGAGCAGACTAAATGATTGAAGCTGTCCTGAATATGTCATCAGAAAGATGCAGTTATGAGATTATGAGGTAGCACTGCATAGCACTGGTGTTTTAAAAACATGTATTATTAAACATGTATGTTTTTGCATATAAGAATTCTTAATATTCATGAATTGAAGCCTTTAAGCCTTTCAATCAAGCATGTGAAAGTTTAGAAAATATAAGATTAAACATTTTAGGGTTAATTTTTAATAGATGCACGGATTTTGCATGAATGACTCATTCACAGTAAGACCTACGAGATGCGTTTAGAAAATATCTTAAGCGATTTTCCATTTGCGAGGGGAAGAGAAATGAAGAACGGACGAGAGGACAGGAGAAACTGTGGTGTGGCATAATGAAAGACTGAAGAGAAAAGCAAGGGGAGTTTCAGCAGAAGGGTGAAGCGAACTCGCTCACCCAACTGAAGAGTCCACGGACTAATGTTCACACAGTGTGGAAACAACAGCCCTTCTCACCATTTCAGAAACATGTTTTCCCATCCCCAGGAATTCTTCTCTGGCATATTTCACTCCTCTGAGGCAGGTCTATTTCTGTGTGCGAAGAGAGTCTATTCACCCACCTCTGAGGACGGGCTTCGGTAACCGCAGGCTCTCAGCAGTAAAATAGGGTGGAGATCTCAAAACGCACAATGCCATTCCAACACGCTCAGTATACGAGCTTAAAAGCGAAGTGAAACGAAGCAGGGATGTGGGTTTGTGATACAGTGTGAGTGTGGGCTGACGTCTGCATTAAAACAAACAAGAAAAAAAGCATAAAGGGAAACATTCCAGCGTTATTGCAAAAGCATGAAGAAGCCTCCATTGAGAGGGGAAGACAGTGGCTCCAGTGTCTGACCACAGAGCTCCTCTCTGGGCACAAAGGGCCTTTGGTGCCCCCCCTCCATCCATGGGGGTCTGCCCTGAATGGGCATCTGTGTGTTGGGAAGAGCATGGGGATCTGGACGAAATGAGGGAAAATCCCCAAAACCATCTGCACCAATCGCTACGGCTTTCCAGCGACCTTTGACCTGCGTACCCAGCGGAACCCGCCGCTTTTCACTCACAACTGTGGGAAAATATACCTAAAAACAGACTCGCACATTATTGCAGCCTCTGTTTTGCCACAACCGATCAGCCCATGAGGTCAACTACATACGGCCCTATGTAAATGAATTCATATTCTCTTTCATAAAAGGTTATGCTAAATAAACGTAGTATTAAAAAAAAGAAACGTTACTCGTTGCAGATAATTACCAGATAAACAGAAGAAATTTCAGTCAAAATGGCCTTTAAATAAATAAATATTTATATATTAAAAAAAAAAACGTATTGAAATGTAAAAATTCAATATTCAAGAATTTAAGTAAAATTTAACAAAATATTAAAAAGTAGCATTGATCAATATGAGATCATTTACAGATAAACAGAGGAAATTTCAGTCAAAATTACCTATAAATAAATAAATATTTACAGAAAAATACTTACTAAAGTGTAAGAATTAAATATTCAGGAATTTAAGTAAAATTTTACAAAGAATTAAAAAGTAGCATTGATCTATGTGAGATCATTACCGTATAAACAGAGGAAATTTCAGTCAAAATGGACTTTAAATAAATAAATAAATATTTATAGAAAAAAAAAACATATTGAAATGTAAAAATTCAATATTCAAGAATTTAAGTAAAATTTAACAAAAGATTAAAAAGTAGCATTAATCAATGTGAGATAATTACCATGTAAACTGAGGAAATTTCAGTCAAAAGGGCCTTTAAATAAATAAATAAATAAATATTTATAAAAAATACTTATTGAAATTTAAGAATTAAATACTGAGGAATTTAACTCAAATTTAACAAAAGATTAAAAATCAACCATTGATTTCCAGATAACAGAGAAAATTTCAGCCAAAATGGCCTATACATAAATAAATAAATAAATATTTATAGAAAAAAACACTTACTGAAATGTAAGAATGAACTATTCAAGAATTTAAATAAAATTTAACAAGCGATTAAAAAGTAGCATTGATCAGTGTAAAATAATTACCAGATAAATCGAGGAAATTACAGTCAAAATGGCCTTTCAATAAATAAATAAATTAATGAATTTGATAATTTAAGTAAACAATTTTTTGATAAATTATAGGTATTATAAGTACTGAAGATATAAGTATTAAAGCATTAAATATTCATAAATTTAAACCTTCAGATCAAAGATTTGTAAAATTGTGAGAAAATGTTAATTCAGTCTTGTATATCAGGTTTTGGCTGCTATAGCAGAAACTCATGGTTAGGTTGATTGACTGATTGACTGATTTAATTATTGACTGATTGACTGATTGATTGATTAATTGATTGACTTGTTTGTACATGAATTAATTCATTTTTAAGCACAGTTTACAGTAGGATACTTTTTTTTTTTAGCTAGGGATGTTTTTACATTAAAGTTGCATTATAGAGGAGTGATATGCATATTCTTTTGCTTCAAAAGACTTTTAAAACAACTCACTGCTCTGAAATACAGAGAAAACGAGAAATCTGGTTGCCTAGCTCACATAATCACAAAACACAACACGTATACAAAAAATACAAGGCTTTATTAGATATTATTTTCTTGTTGCTCTGCTCCGCACAGACATTAATGCAAATTTTTACTGGCGAGCGTAAGATGGTGATCACAATGTTTGTGCTGGCTTGTCATTTGCTATTAGTTTGTTTCAAAGAAGGCAGAGGCCAGAGCTTTGCTTTCATAATTATAATTACCTAAAGACTCAACCACAGCCTCTTTAAGGGAAGGCAATGCCACCACACTGTATCTAGGAAATACACAAACAAGTACAACTTTTATCTACCCAAACACAGAATCACTACAATCTACAATTTGACTAAATTGCCAAACATTGGATGAATCTATAAAAGTATTGTGAAGGGAGAATAAGAATTTTCATAAGGATATACAGTAAATATAAACTGTATTAAAATTTTTAATTGCATTTAAAACTGCATAATTTATTTATTTAGATGAATATATAAGTATTTGCATAAGCATGACGTATAAAAGTATATTTAAAATGTAATTTATTTATTGATTTATTGAAGTATGAAGGGTTTATTTTTTATTTATTTATTTATTATTTAACACTACTTGTCAGAAGTCTGGAATAATTACTATTTTTAAATGTTTTTTTTTTAAGAGAGATTTTATTTATTTGATCAAAAATATAGTGAAAACATTAATATTATGAAATATTATTACAATTTAATTAATTAAAGTATGAAGTATAAAAGTATAAATTACATTTATTTATTTATATTTATTGGATGAATGTATATAAATATTTTTATAAGTATAAAGTTTTTATTTTATTGTGCTATTATTTTATTTATTTATGTATGTATGTATGTATGTATGTATGTATGTATTTATTTATTTATTTAAATATATTTCACATACTACTGGACAGAAGTGTGAGTTTTTAAAAATATATTTCTGGTCAGACGTGTGAAATAATTTCCGTTATTTTTTGTTTGTTTGTTTTGTTTTGTTTTGTTTTTTTAAAGAGATTTGATTTATTTGATCAAAAATACAGTGAAAACATTAATACTGTGAAATAATATTACAATTAATTAACTGAAGTACGAAGTATAAAAGTATAGCTTATATTTATTAGATGAATATATGTATAAATATCTGTACAAATTATAAAGTGTTTATTTTATTTTAATTTATTTTATTA
>JAHKKF010498742.1:0-12108 GCA_019740295.1 Labeo calbasu | reverse complement strand
ATTCAAACATGTTTTAACTAGTGAAGCCAATTGTTACAGGTATAATAATAATCCAGTCTGTTCATTTCATCAGACTCTATGGCCAACAAAGAAAGTGTGGATATTGTTTTTAGAGTCATTATTGTCCTCAGCTAATTTTACGTTAATTTATATTTAGTTTACAAAATAGTTTTCAAGTGTTTTACTCCCTTCAAAGAAAGGTGTAATACGGGTGTTTTCAGAAATGTGACAATGAGTGCATGGTCTTGTTGCAGGGATGGGCAGTATTTCAAATACGTGTATTTAAAATACTATTTTGAATTTTTGTATTTAAATACCTTTGGAAAAAGTCAAGTATTTTTAGTATTTTTGTATTTAGTATACTTGTTGATACAGGGAATCAGCAGTCTAATAAAGAGGTTGATTGGCAAAAGTATTTTTTGTATTTTGAAAATACAAAAATACTAAGATTAAATGTATTTAATTACAAAATACAAAATAGTATTTTGTATTTCATATACATGTTTTTGAAAAACTGCCCATTCCTGACTGCGCTTAACAAATTTATTGGACCACCACTCAGTGTATGGTTTGTTCCACAGCTGCCCTAAACTAAGTATTGGTGATTACCAAAATCATTGTTAATGTTTATGTAATGGTTAATCAACCAGTCTCTGATGTGTAAAATGTAAGATGGATTGCACATCCATTAAAAAGCAAGTATTTGAAAAGCAACTAGAAACTATTTGGATGTCAGTAACAACAGAGACTGTGAAAAAGTGCATCAAAATAATGTCAGCAAGAATGCAAGCTTTTATCAAGGCAAAAGGAGGCATACAAAATAAAAAAAAATATTTATGTGGTTTATTAGTTTTTTGGTTATGTGTGAATAAAGACAATTTAGTTGTTTGTTATTTGCCTAATAAATGACAATACAATTTTTAGTTCTAAAGAAGTTTCTGATGGGTGGTCTAATAAGTTTGTTAAGCACTGTTAATTTGAACTGAAAATAAAACTTACACACCCCCCTGTTTACACTCTGCCCCTTTCTTGATTGCCAACAGCTGCAAAGTACAATGTGAAAGAGCAAGGCTGACGCTCTGTAGCGAATTTATACATGTATGAGTGAGGCATTTTAATTTCAGTTGAAGAGACGGGAGTTGTGCGACACCACATGCTCCTAGAATCTGGTGGAGTAATATGTAGGCATCAAAACGAAAGCACACAGGTTCACGCAGTTGGTGTGAATCTGGCGATAGATCGCGCATCCACTGATTAATGCAGGAGAAAAAGAAACAACTTAATATTCAGGGGACTTTGTACGTTCTGATTTAAGGATATATATAGGCCATGGCTAAACAGTCATTTGCGAATACATCACTTGTCTTAACGGAGAAATTTTTTCTGCGTGGTGCCCCCCCTGGACTGCACTTGCCCAGTTGCCCATATGGTTAATCCGCCTATGATTTTACCGTTTTATTTGCGGAAAACTGTCGTCATATAATAAAGACTCTAAAGGTCTTCACAGCAACCTGTCAAAATAAAAGTTTGGTTTAACTTGACAGTCAGAAATATATTAATATATTACTTAATGTAAAGATAGTACTACTACAAATAATAAAAATATTATTAACACAGTGTTTAAGGAATATTTACCAGAAACATTACTTACGAGAACTTGTAAATATGCAACACAGTATTTCTGAAAGAAAGAAAGAAAGAAATAGTCTAATTAATTAATAGTTAATTCTTTATCAAATCTAATTATCCTTTATAAATTCATTAGACATGCTTTTGATTATTAAAATGTAATGAAACTATTAAAATAGAATCCAGAAAATTAATGGAAAACAGAGGTTCACAAACAAAACTGAATTTGAGGAAAATAATAAAACATTTTTCATAGGGCCTTAAAATCATGTAATTTTTTTGAATTCTGCAAGCTTCATGATTTCAATTAATTATACATGCATTTTGATACATTTTGTTTAATGTAACCATTAAAATAGAGTCTAGAAAAATTTAAATGGAATTTAGGAAAAAATAAAACCCCTCTTTATTTCATTTATGTCTTTGTTTTATTGTAGTTGTCCTTTAGTTTGTTACTTGCATCTAGGTTTTTATTATTAATAAAGATAAAATAACAAAAAATGACTGTCATGATATAAATTGTTGTTGTGAAATAAAATGACTATATCAAGATATAAGATTTAGCTTTATCCTTTCCGACTTACCAATATAGCAAAGATCTCTACATACCTGTAGGCTTGTTAGTTGTTCACAATAATCCTGTGTAGTGGCACTTGCATGTGATTATTATTGTTTTATTTATTTATTTTTTTAAAGGGTGGATGAAATGCTTTGTTCTAATAGATAAAATAACTATGACTTCCGTTTGGATCATTTATTATTTATTATAATCATTTATTTTATTTTATTTTATTTTTTTTTTAGTCAGGTATCGTATCGAAGTCAAAATTTTGGTATCGTGACAACACTAAATCAAAACTGCAAAAAGTTCCATAGGCTTTCATTGAGAGGGTCAAAATTTTTGTACACTAAATACATTATTTAGGCTGTCTTTTACTAGCAAAGTTTAACAACTGTCCTAGGACAGTATGTTAATTCATGGTAGCAATGTGTTATATCATGTTAACGTCAAAACATGTTAGCAGTGTGTTGTTAGAATGATTAAACATGCTAATTCATGCCAGTAATGCGTTAAATCATGTTGAAATCATGTTAGCAATATGTTAATCATGTTCGTAACATGTAAAACATGCTAGTAATATGCTAAAACATGTTAGCGGTGTGTTAAATCATGTTGGTAACATTTTAAAACATGCAAGCAACATGTTAAATCATGTTAGCAACCTGTGATGTTAACGTCTTTGTTAAATGTCAATGTCTTAAATCATGGTAGCATCATGCTAAATCATGTTAGCAATATGTTTAATCATATTGGTAACATTCTAAAACATGAGCTAACAGTGTGTTAAATCATGTTAACCTTAGCATTGTGTTAAACTTATTCTAACAAGATGCTAATTCATGCTAGCAATGTGTTAAATCATGTAAGAATCATGTTAGCAATGTGCTTAAACATTAAATAATGTTAGCAACATGTTAAAACATGTTAGCAGTGTCTTAAATCATGCTAGTAACATGTTAAAACAGCAACAAAATGTTCAATTGTTAGCAAGTGCTAAAACAGGCTAGCAGTGTGTTAAATCATGCTAATAATGTTAAAACAAACAAAATGTTCAGTTGTTTGCAACATGCTAAAACAGGCTAGCAATGTGTTAAATCATGTTAACTGTGTTAAATCATTCTAACAACATGCTAATTCATGTTAGCAGTGTGTTAAATCATGCTAGTAACACGTTAAACAATGTTCAATTGTTAGCAACGTGCTAAAACAGGCTAGCAATGTGTTAAATCATGTTAACAGTGTGTTAAATCATTCTAGCAACATGCTAATTCATGTTCATAGTTTAATTCACATTAGAATCATGTTAGCAATGTTTTAAAACATGTTAGCAACACGTTAAATGTTAGAAAAAAGGAAGAATGTGCTAGTAATGTGTTGTCATGTTAGCAACGTTGTTAGTATTATGTACAATTATGCTAGCAACATGTTAAAACATGTAAACAATGTCTTAGTGTGTTTAATCATGTTAGTGACATCTGAATAAATGCTAACGTGTTAAATAACACGTTAAAGCACGTTAGCAGTGTTAAATCATACTAGTAACATGCTAAAGCATGAAAGCAACATGTTAAATCATGTTAGCAAATGTGTTAAAACAGGCAGGAAATGTTAAGTCAAGTTAGAACAATGTTACCAATTATGTTAAAACATGTTAACAACATGGTAAAAGACTAGAAAAATGTTAAAATATGTTAGCAATGTACTAAGTCATGCCAGCAACATATTAAACATGTTAGTAATCTGTTCATTCATGTTAGCAATGTTTAAAACATGTTAGCAACATGCTAAATTATATCAACAATAGGTTAAAACATGTTAGCAACATTCTAACAATGTGTTAAATCACGCTAACAACACTAAAACATACTAGCAAAGTGTTAAAACATGGTAGCAACATGCTAATTTATGTTAGCAGCATGTTAAAACGTTGGCAACCTGCTTAACCATTTTAGCAGTGTGCTACAACATGTAAATAACATTGACTTTGAGTTAAATCTAAGAACTTAAAGCTTTATGAAGTCTTTTCAAACTTTCAAACTTGGCTTTGTCAAGCCAACATCAATGTTTGTTTACAATTTACTAATTTGGTTCAAACTGTAATTTGTGATCAAAGCTGACTTTTCAGCATCATTACTCCAGTCTTTTAGTGTCACATTCTAATATGCTGATTTCCTGCTCAAGAAACATTTCTGATTATTATCAATGTAGAAGAAAAATCTTACTAAACCAAACTTTTGAACATTGATATATTATGTTAAATGTGTTTTGGGGTTTCAGGAGCAGGTGACGGCCGCCATTTCTCTGGCGATGGAGCAGCAGATGCAGAAACTGCTAGTGGAGACGCAGCTGGATATGAACGAGTTTGACAACCTGCTCCAACCTATCATAGACACCTGCACTAAAGACGCCATATCGGTACGAGCTAAAAATCTGCCACTCTCACCACCGCTCTGTCTGAAATGTCTCAGATTAGTCATTTTTTGGTTATTTTTGGTTCTCAGGCTGGAAAGAACTGGATGTTCAGTAACGCTAAGACCCCACCGCACTGCGAGCTGATGGCGTCGCATCTCAGAAACCGCATCACTGCGGATGCAGCGCATTTTGAGCTCCGTCTGCATCTCATCTATCTGACCAATGATGTCTTGCATCACTGGTGAGACACAGAGCTTTCATCTGAGTTGTATTATGTCACATTATAATGCTTTTGAATACTTAAATCAGCTGTTGGAGTGTTGTTTTAATATCATTATACTATGTAAGTATATTTTCAAGCATAACATTCATATTTTGAATTAGTTTTTATATTTTAATATCCTTTTTGTTTTTTTTTAGCTTTTTTCAAATGGGTAAATATTTATACAGTTATAATAAAATATTAAAAAGGTTACAATATTTTTTATTTTAAAATACAATTTTGTAATATTAAACAAATATTAAATATAGTTCTTAAATTGTTTTTAGTTTTAGTATTAATAATTGTAGTACTTTAAATAAAAATGTTGCCTTGAATACTAATGGAAATGAGATTTCAGTTAATTATTTCATTTCAGTTAACTTTTTTTTTGTCAATGTAATGTTTTTGAATGCTTAAATCAGCTGTTCAAGGAGTATTATTTTAGTATCATTATTATTTGATGACAGTATTATAACATCAATATTTTGAATTAGATTTTATATTTTCATATTTCATATTTTAATAGCAATTTTATGTTGTTTTCTATGTTTTTTTTGTACTTTTTGTAATTTAAAATATTTACAATATATTGTCAAATATTTCTACATTTATAATAATAATACTGTTATATTTAAAAAAGGTTATGTTATTTTTAATGTTAAAGTACAATTTTGTCATTAAATAAATATTGAATATAGTTTTTAATTTCTCAATTATAGTAATAATAATTTTAGTACTTAAGCTTAAACAAAAACTAAATAAAAATTAAAAATGCTGCCTTGAAAACTAACTGAAATAAGATTTCTTATGTTTTTTATTTCAGTTAACATTTTTTTTTGTATTAGTTTTAATTTGAGTTAATTACTAGCTGTGATTTTAATTATTTAACTTAACTTAAGAAGAAATTAATCATAAATTAAAGTGATGTGATGCTGCTTTTTCACTTAATTTTATTTTTGAGTTCTCTTATTTTTTATATTTTCTGTTTTCATTTATTAAATTTTAGTTTACTGCAGTTGTGTTCTGTCATTATATATGTTGATTTAGTTCTTATTATTAATTTACATTTTAGTTTTAGTAGTTTTACTCTGTGAACTAATAATATTGCTTTTGAAACTAACAGAAATTACTTTTTTTTTTTTTTTAGCCAAATTAAGTTAACATATAACTATATATAGGTTTTAGTTAATGAGAACAAGACTGGTCTGTAACTTAATTAAAAAGATTATTTCTGATGCATTATATATATTTATTAATTCATTCATTCATTCATAATGCCTAATTTACACGTAATTTCATTAAAATTTACTTAAAATTTAAGCTTCAAACTTAAAAGATTATTAGAAAATAAAGAGTTGTTATATTCGCTTCCCATATTAGGAAAGTGAAAGCTCAAGTGTGTTTTATGGCATTTTATTGAACAAACCCTTGTTTTTTCTCCACAGTCAGAGGAAAAATCAGAGGGATCTTTTGGCGGCTCTACAGAAGGTTGTGGTTCCCATTTACTGCACCAGCTTCCTGGCTGTAGAGGAAGACAAGCAACAAAAAATCACCCGCGTAAGATCATTCATCCCCATTTCTTCCTATTTGCAGCTTTTTTTTTTTAATGTCGATTTAGTGTCAATTTGACTTCTAGCACAAAAGTGAGCCATTGTTTTTCATGTTTTCAGCTGCTGCAACTTTGGGAGAAGAACGGCTACTTTGACGACGTCACCATTCAGCAGCTTCAGAGTCCAGCTCTGGGTCTCGGACAGTATCAGGTACGGCTCATGCTATCAGACCTGTTTGTTTGGTAGTTAAATCTGGAGGATGTGTTTCTCATCACGTCTCTATTGTGTCTGCTCCAGGCGTCTCTCATTACGGAGTATGCCCCGGTGGTGCAGCCCGTCCAGATGGCCTTCCAGCAGCAGATCCAGACGCTGAAGACGCAACACGAGGAGTTCGTAAATAATCTGAAACAGCAGCAAACGGCAGCGGTAGCAGCAGCCGCAGCTGCCGTTGGTCAGCTGACCCCTGCGGATGCTGAAGTGAAGACACAAGCGCCTTTGAGCTCTCAGCCTGGTAATAACTTTAAATAATATATATCTTTTTGATTTTATTATTTTTTTGTATTTATAATATAATATTTTTATGTATGTATGTCTGAAATATTATAATAGATTTTTAGAGCTTTATTATTTCTTATAAGGCAATTTATGATCACAGTGATATGTTATTAGTTATGATCTCATTCTTGACTCGTGATGTCGATATTGATATATATATTTTTTATTATGTCATCAGCAGATCTGAAGCCTCCATTGGCCGGTCCTCCACCCAGCGATTATGAAGGCGCTCAGAGCCGACCATCAGACTCGAACCCGGCAGCATCGTCCGACATTCCCTCCTCTAAACCCGGCTGGTACGATCCACAACAGCACAACATGCCGTCATGGAACCCGCAACAACCCGTGAGTGAAAAATAATGCTTCAAAGTCTTACAGATCTTACATTGTTTGCAGCTGTGTATTAATACTAAACCAGTAACTGATTGCATGATTACTGATTACACTAGATTGTTTTAAACTGCTTATGTAATCAGATTAGTGGTACTATTTTATTGATTACATTTCATTCACTCATTGGCATTAAATTGTTAAATTGTAAAAAAGTTTTTTAATCTTTTTAATTTTTCATTCTAAAAAAAAGCCTACTGTTTTTTCACTTTGGAAAATTTTATTTCCATTTTTATGATTTAATTATTGATTTAATCAACTTGCGAATCCTTGCAGTTCCTTCACACACCCGCTGTCATGTTGATGATTTATGTTGTTGATAACAAATATACTTTCATTCTCTTGGTAATTTTATATCAGTATGGAACAAGATTGTCCTATTCAAATCAATCTGATAAACTATGGTGGTGTTTTAGTGCCATTTAAAAAAAACAAAACAAACATATTCTAAGATTACAAGAATAAAGTCGAAATGTTTTAAGGTGGCCTGGCAACTTCTCCCAGTGCTCCCAATCCGGGCCATTGCATGCACAATATAGGCTATACTCTTAAAATATAATAACTTTAATTTCTTAAGTTTAAATTCTCAAAACATTTCGACATTATTCTCGAAATGTTTAGATATTATTTCTCAAAATATCCTGACTTTATTCTCAAAACATTTCGACTTTATCCTCCAAACGTTCCGACTTCTTTCACGAAACATTCCGACTTTATTCACAAACTATATCTCGACTTTATTCTCGAAACATTCCGACTTTATTCTTGAAACGTTCCGACTTTATACACAAAACATTCCGACTTTATTCTCGAAACATTCCGACTTTTTTCTCGAAACATTCCGACTTTATCCTTGAAACGTTCCGACTTTGTTCGTGAAACATTACGACTTTCTTCTCGAAACGTTCGGACTTTTCACAAAACATTTAGACTTTATCCTCAAAACATTTTGACTTTATCCTCAAAACGTTCTGACTTCATTCGCAAAACATTCCGACTTTATTCACAAACTATCTCGACTTTTTCCTCAAAACATTTTGACTTTATACTCGAAATATTCCAACTTTATCCTCAAAACATTGACTTTTTACTCAAAACGTTCCAACTTTATTCGTGAAACATTCCGACTTTATTCAAAAACTATATCTCGACTTTATTTTCGAAACATTCTGACTTTATTCTCGAAACGTTCCGACTTTATCCTCGAAACATTTTTACTTTATCCTTAAAACGTCCCGACTTCATTCGCGAATTATTCTGTCTTTATTCTCGAAACATTCCGAGTTTTCACAAAACATTTCAACTTTATCCTCAAAACATTTTGACTGTATCCTCAAAACATTCTGACTTCATTCGCGAAACATTCCGACTTTATTCACAATCTCGACTTTTACCTCAAAACATTTTGACTTTATACTCAATGTTCCGACTTTATCCTCAAAACATTCTGACTTTATTCTCTAAACATTCCGACTTAATTTGCAAAACATTCCGACTTTATTCACAAACTATATCTCGACTTTATTCTCAAAATGTTCCGACTTTATTCTTGAAATATTCTGACATTATTCACAAACTAACAAAATTTTCTTTGTCAATGACCTTTAAAAAAAAAAGTATGTTTTTTACTTATTTAAATATTCAAGCCAGCACTGGTACAAATATATTCATTGTGTCCGCCTCCAGCCGCCATTTGACCCGTCTCAAGCCCCGCCCCCCTGCCCACCCTGGAACAGCCACGAGGGCATGTGGAATGAGCAGCGAGACCCCAATTGGAGCGGCCCTCGGGACGGAGGCCCTGGAGGCCCTGGAGGCCCCGGAGGCCCCGGAGGACCCACAGGCCCCTGGAGCAGCCAGAACGAGCCGCCACCCTCTTGGAGCGGCCAGTTCGACCAACCACCGTGGAGCAACCAGCCGGATCAGCCACCGCCATGGGGCCAAAGGGAGCCTCCCTTCCGTATGCAGCGTCCGCCACATTTCCGCGGACCCTTCCCTCCACACCAACAGCCGCCGCCGTTCAACCAACCGCCACCGCCTCACAACTTCGGACGCTTCCCGCCACGCTTCATGCAGGACGAGTTTCCTCCACGGCATCACTTTGAACGGCCGCCGTATCCACCACACCGGTTCGACTACCCACAGGGAGACTTTCCTGGAGGTGAGACCTCGATATTTCTATTTGTGAAAACTACTAGAGTTAAAGATAAAAAGAATGGGTTTATTTTGTTTATTAGTTGAACTGCTTTTATGTAATTTGTTGTTGATTTTGAAGGCAACAATTACTATGATTTTCTGGAAAATGTACACAAAAACCTCATTGTGTTTGAATAATTTACAGAAAAGTTAGGTGCCGCTAGTTTCTTACGCTAAAAGCTAGAGCTGCAAAATGATTCAAAATAAAATTGTTTCACAATAGAATTTTGTATGTATACTATATGTATGTGTACTGTGTATATTTATCATGTATGTATAAATACACATTTATATGTCAAATATTTATATTTATATATAATATAAATTGCAAGTATTTACATACAAGTATGTACAATACATACAATTTTTTTTTTTTAAATATATACATGTGTCTTTGTATTTACATAATAAATATACACAATACACACACATATAGTATGCAAACATTAACTTATTTTGAGTAGTTTAATCGCAACTAATCATTTTGCAGCTCTACTGAAACTGTATATGTGTGAGATTTTTTTTTTTCTTTCTTTTTTGTATTTATACGGATTTCCATTTTTTCCATCCAGAAGTATGAATTGCATAAATACAGGGTTTAATATCTGAAAGCAAAGAAATTAAGACAAAGATAATGATAAATTAAGATAAATATTAGTGTTTGTGTATTTTATTGTTAGTGCAATTAGTGTAATTTTGCTGTTCTGTAAAAATTAAATTATGATTATTAAATATTCTTATTTTACTGTAGTTATTTTAATTATCTATTTTACAATTATTGTAATAGTAATATATGAAAACTTAAAATATCTCTATTAAACCCTAATTCTAAATATTAATAAATGCTGTACTACTATACTAAAATTACTAATTTATAATAATACTAAACTACTAAAACAGAAATGAAATACAACAAATAAAAATATGTAAAAAACAACATAAGACCTAAAACAACAAATAAAATCTGAAAATATAAAACCTAAATATTAATATAGATAATATATTTTGAGATAATATAAAATAGTAGTAATTCTACTTTTATATAGTATAGTACTAAGACAAAATTACTAAATACTTTTTTTACAGTACTTGTTTTACAGTATTATTTTTCATATTTATGAAACGTTTTAATATTAACAGAAGTTATTATTGTGTTGAAATTATTGAAATTCTCAAATTAATTAATAATAAAAATAAATTTCCTATTCCTATTTAAGAAATAATTTTTAAATTAACCTGTATTCCAATATAAAACAATTAGTACATATTGAAGTATAATATTTTAATACTTAACATACTTGTGCATGTTCTATTTTTATTAAAAAATCTGATTTTTTTTTTTTAATTTCTTGAAGTGTTTTTTTTTTTTTTTTTTTTTTTGAAAGGTAAAAAAATATTAAAAAATAAGTAGAATGTAATTGTAAACATAAATTATTAATTTATTTCAGATATTTAGGGGTGTTTATAGAGTTTCATTGAACAATTTTGCGTAGCATGCTGAAATTTTAAACTTTCCAGGTTTGCTTCATGTCATACATTATATATATTTTTTCATATCAGAGATCGGTCCGCCTCCTCATCACCATCCGAACCAGAGGATTCCTCCTCCCGGGATGTCTGATCCTCCTCCGTGGGGTGGGAACCAGCATCCTGATTTTGGACCGCCTCCTCACGGCTTTAACGGTCAGGCGCCACACATGCGGCGGCAAAACCCATCTCACGTCAGTCAGGATGACCCCAGCCTGGTGCCCAACGTACCCTACTTTGACCTACCAGCAGGACTCATGGCGCCACTTGTCAAGGTGATTTTACATTCGACTTCAAATGGGAAAGTAGACGGTTGTCTGTCTCATTTTAATGTTATACTTTCTGTTTGATAACAGCTTGAAGATCATGATTATAAGCCTCTGGACCCCAAAGACATTCGTTTGCCACCTCCGATGCCTCCCAGTGACCGGCTGCTGGCCGCAGTAGAGGCGTTTTACAGCCCGCCGTCCCACGACAGACCCAGAAACAGGTGATGCCAAAGTGACTGCTGTTGGTTTGTAGTTTTTTGGTCGTTTTTATTTAATACTTCAGTTGTAATGACTGAAAATGATCGTTTTTCCAGTGAGGGTTGGGAACAGAACGGTCTGTATGAGTTCTTCCGGGCCAAAATGAGAGCGAGGCGGAAAAAGGAACAAGACAAACGCAACAGGTGAGAAATGCACTGTTTATTAAATTCTAATAAAAACTGACACTATTAAACATTTTGTTGGTTGAAATAAAACTAATGATGAACAAAAATGACAAATGTTGCCTTCTGCAACTGAAATAAAGTTGAAATCCTAAAATTACTAAGACTGAAACTGAAATAAAAACTAAATATTAAAAAAAAAAAAAAACTCATAACAATTACAAGAACACAAAACAGAATTATTAAAACTAAAATAAAACCTGAAAGTGGAAAAATAATGCAAAAAAAAATTCTAAATACTGATAAATGCTACAACTAAAATAAAAAATAAATATAAAGTCTAATTTAACAAAATGCAACAAACATTTGTATAACTAAA
>JAHKKF010498738.1:0-23977 GCA_019740295.1 Labeo calbasu | reverse complement strand
TGAATTATTCCTTAAACTGTTTCTTCAATCAGCATTTTAATCACAATCCAACAATAAAAAGGTTTTAGCAAAAGTGGTCAGACAACAGTGTTTATAAGGAGAAAGCTGGGTTCACTTTATTTTGATGATCCTCTTTAGAAATACATTGGACTATAAGTAACTTTGCATCTGCAGTACATGCCAACTAACTCTCACATAAATATCAGTGGAGTACTAGTAGACTGTTGGGTTAAGGTTAGTATCATAAGTTGATATGTACTTGCAAAATCACTTATAATCAGTAGAATGTCTGTTGAGTGTTACTGCATGCTGTAGATGAAACCAACACTACTGTAGCATATTATTTACTCACCCTCCATGCATCCTAGGTGTATATGACTTCCTTCTTTCAGACAAATGCAATCGGAGTCATATTAAAATTTACCCTGGCACTCCCAAGCTTTAGAATGGCATAGACGGGTGTTTCTCCTCATCAGTCCAAAACAAGTCCAATAATATGCATTCATCCATAATTTTTGTATGAAAAATATCCATATTTAAAACGTAAGAATCGCTTTAATCTAGCTTGCGCTAACAGTTGTACACGGAACTTGCTTCTTTGACAAGGGGCGTGGCAGTACCAAAACACCGTCTAAGCTGTTCGCCAATCGCAACGCAGTGGGACAGCTAACCAATCACAACACATTTCGTTTTTCCGAAGGCAGGCCTTCATTAAACCCGAAACTAATTGAGCCTTATGTGCCAGGCTGGGAGAAATGTTTTGTAATAATGTAAATTACGTTAAAAAAATAATGCGTTTTTCGAACCACCAAGTATGAAAGCATATTCTAGTACACCCCCAAAACAAAATCAAGACTTTGTAAAAGAGCATAATAAGACCCCTTTAAAATTATGCAAAATGTCTGAAAATATAATTTAATTGTGTGCAACCAGGATACATTGAATCCTAGCTATGAATTAGCCTAAGAAAAAGGAGTCTGCAATTGTATTCCTAAAATGTGGTTCTGCAGAATGTTATCAAATTCTCAAGAAAGTTTTTTAAAAAAAAGAGCACACACACAAAAGACTAAATGTTCCTGTGATGTTTTTTTTTTTGCCATTGGTAGTGGATGAATGAAACTAGTGTGAGAGTGAACAGAGTGTGTGTTTTTGTAAAGGTCCACAAGGCCCATAGTTGAAGACATTCACACACCAAATACTACAATGCACTATAATCACAGCACTGTGTGTATGCTGTGAGCACACCAGAGCGCAGCGTGAAGCCACTCTGACACCCCGTCGATCAGCCTGCCGTGAAGCTGCCTAGCTGGAGATCACCTCCAGCGAACGCTCGGCAAATACAGCAGCAATTCATTTCCTTGACGGGACTGGATTCTTCAGACCTGACAAAGCTATTTACCTAGCGCGCCCCAGTGCTAGCCCATGCTAGCGCTAATGTTTTCCCTTCTGCAGAGGATCAATATCTTTGGAAGTGTACAAACAGCAGTCCCTCGGTGGAACAGATCCTGATGTGAACGGCTAACAGACCGGCGGAGATGGCTGACAGCAGCTCAGCGCTGAAAAACCAACAGCAGAGAAATCAAATCAACAGCACATGCTAATGGGCCTCAGACTGAATCAACATTAGTGAGCTGTCAAAAACACTCCCGCTCCAAGCGCTAATCAAGGCCAAATTAGACAGAATCAACACAGTCCAAGATCACACAGACTATATCAACAAGTTGTGTAAATCCACAGATACGGAGATACTGAGTCAAAATGGCAGTGTGATTTGAAAACGACTGAAGCAACAGAATTACGGAAGATCTAAGCTCATGGTTTACTGAGTTCATTATCTGATTTTATGAGCATAAGTAAAAAAAATGTACACTTGAAAACAGAAATTTCATTTACTGTGTCAAATGATACCAACAATGATCTTTGCTGACATTGCAGGGGCAGAGCTAGGGTTGGCCACCCCACTCACAACTACTGCCTCAGTTTCTTTTTTCTGGACAAGAAGTGCATTTATTTAGTCACAGAATGTCTTTATGACCACACCAAATGGGAGATTTTTGAGACGCGCACTCTAACTTCACCTCAGCCCCAGCGCTAGTCAAACAAGCGTGGGAAATGTAGTTGACGAGGGAGCTTCAGTAGAACAACAGTGAACTGCGGTCAGATGAGATGTTGTCAGGCCATGAATTTACCTGTCCAGTCAACCGTTATACTGTGCTCGTAGCATGCGCACTTCAATTGCACGCACAAATGCGGTGATGTGCGCTGTAGCCTGTATCATTTCATATTAAAGTGCAACTTAAACAATAAGCATGCATGTCAGATACGCGTTATATTCAGCAGCGGCAGCTCCTAAAGTAATAGCAGCCAAATAACCTCATAACCCAGCTGCTGTGATATCTGGTAATCAAAGAACAAAAGAAAAAAGAGGAAATCAACTTTTGTAGCTTTAATGATTCATCTATATTTAATTTAGTATTTAATTTCTGTATATTAACATTTACGTTTAATCATTTAGCAGACGCTTTTATCCAAAGCGACTTACAAATGAGGAGAACAATAGAAGCAGTCAGTCCAACAAGAGGGCAATTGTACACAAGTGCTGTCCTACTTGCTGAAGTTATTTTTTAAAGTCCAATAAATGTTACAATTGATAGCTCTCAATTAAACTGTAATGTTGAATGGCTGTAGTCAATAGTTAAATATTGCGGAAAAAAAAACAATTTCAGTAATATTGCTAGCAGTGATATTCACCTTCAGTAATAAAAAAAAAAAATAGTTAACAAATATTAAAAATATACTGTCGTTATGTTGTTTCTACATTCATTTAAAGATGTGAAATATTGCAATATAAAAAATATATTTAATAACTAATGTTAGGTGGGATTAATCGTGATTAACTGCGATTAATCATGAGTAGTTGTGATTAATTTCAGGAAAAAAATGTGTGATTAATCAGTTTATTTTTTTAATTGATTGACAACACTAATATACATTAGGGCTGTCAGTCGCTTAAACTTATTACATGATGTTTTGATTATTTAATCTAATTAATCACAAAATAAATTTGTGAAAATACCTGTGAAAAAAATTATTTAAAGCTATTTTTTTATTAAATGAGAAAGTATCAAATAAACATTACAAATTATAGCTTTACAAAGAAATATTTTATTTGATTCAGCATAAAATGTATTACACAAACATTTAGGCATAAACTATGAAACACAAAAGAAGATAATGTGAGAAACATCTCAGTATTTTTTGTTCATAGAGTGAAAGTCATGGTAACCAAAATAGCTTTGTTACCAACAGTCTTCTAAATACCTTCTTTTATGTTCCACAAAAGAAAGGCTTGAAACAACATGAGGGTGAGTAAATTATGACAAAATTAAATGGGTGAACTATCCCTTTAATGTTTTCATTTTTATTATTATTGTTATTATTTTTAATGAAATGATACTCTAAATAAGAAACTATATCTGCCAGGTGGTGGCTGTAAATGTCATTCGATTTGATTTGTTCAAATGGCTGATTCATTCACGAATGAAGTAAATGACTCTCTTGATGGGCCTTTGAATCATTGGTTCACGGGATTCATTCAAAATGGGGATTCATTCAGAAACTAAACACCGCTGTGTTGCTCGGGCACACGCAACAATTCTGCTGTGGCTTCAGAGGTAATATGTTTTCTGCAAAAACTGAGCAAAAACAGATAATACTATGTTTAAATTATAACACAATATCAAACTTCTAATTTACTGAACTGAAATACTTTACGTAATGCTGAGTACTGAATGCTTTACGTGAAGAAAAAAAAAACTGGTAAGACTTCCCCTCAGCTTGTTGAATGATTTAAAGTGGAATAACAAATATTTTGGAGAGAAAAAAAATCTGTATAAGTATGCGTGCATTATGATGGAGTGCATATTTTAAATCTCTTTGTATATACATCCAAAATCTGACAGGTACACTAATTTAATTTTTTTTTGTATATGCATATGTGTGTGTCTTGTGCATGTGAGTGTGAGTATGAGTGCATGAACAAGGCAAGGTGAGCTTGTGTGTGTGTATGTGTGTGTGCGCAAGGGTGAGTGTGTTTAATCGCCTGCTCTGCTGTGATAATGCTGAAGCCTGTTATCAAGTCCATCTCTGCCTGAGGACTCAGCGGAGGGAGGCACGCTCACACACACACACACACACACACAGACACACACACACACTGCTCTGCATATCTCTAGCTTACACAGCCCTCTCTCGGTGCGTGGGGACCAGGGGGGCCAAGACAACCGCTGTTCACCATAAACCTCTGACACTCATTCTGTGTCTGTCAGTTTCAGTATTGTGCTTCTCTTAGAAAACACCTGCTTCAATCACCACACCGAACATTATCAAACCGGCCTTTACTAACATTTATTAGTCATTCTCTATAAAGGAAGACAATCTGAATGTACTGACCAGCCCCTTTGACCAGACGCAACATTTATGTCATCGCACATCTGTGTTAAAGGTATAGCTCACAGGAAAAATAAAAATTTAGTCAATCAAATATGGTCCTGATTTTTTTTTTTTTGTTTCTAATTTTAGTTGACAAAAATATTATAGTAATTTAAACATGCTTAAATAATGCATTACATTACAGATGATGAAAATAACATTTTATATATTAGTTTAAACATGTATCAACATTTTTAGTGCTTTGTTAATATCTTACGGTATTTTTTTCTTTGTCATATTTTAATCAAGAATGCAATGAATTACCGTCATGAAGCTCATCTTACCTCAATTATTGTTGACAAAAATTAAAAGACCTTTTAAATAAAAAGTTGAGTAATAAAAAGTAATTGATTGATAAAAAATAACAACACATTCTTATAGCAATTCATAACTATTTAAAGTTTTGCTGAATAAGTGGCTACATATGAATTTGTACAATCAATTACATTTTAGGGGAGGACCTTCATGCTTATTTTTTTCTAAAAATCAAACATTTTATGGTAATTTAAACATTGTACATGTACTTTATTATCTTAGTGTTACTCTTTCCTCGCCATTTTTTAATCAACAGTGCTTTAATAAAAAACGTCAAATTACAGTTGACGAAAATAACATTTTAGTTGACAAGAAAGTGCAAAATTAAAAAACAAAATCAAACATTTTGTAGTATTTTAAACATGTATAGACATTATACATGTACATTATTATCTTTTTATATTTTAATCAACAATATGCTTAAATACAAAAAAATACCATTTGATGAAAATTACATTTTAGCTGACAAGAAAGTGCAAAATTAATACAAAGATTCAAACATTTTATATAATAATTTAAACATTGATCAACATTTACCAAAAACAACGTTAAAATCTGTTTTGCTTTAAATTTTTTCGAAAAACTTTAATATCTTACGCTATTTTTTCTTTGCCATATTTTAATTAAGAACAATAAATTACCATCATGAAGCACAAATTGTCTTAATTGTTGACAAAATGAAAATGAAAATTTTCATCAGTAATTTCATTGATTAATAAAAAATTCAACACACTCTTATAGCAATTCATAACTATTTAAAGTTTTGCTGAATAAGTGGCAACTTTATATGAATTTGTACAATCGTTTTAAGGGACCTTCATGCTTAGTTTTTTCTAAAAATCAAACATTTTAGTGTCACTTTTTCCTCGCCATATTTTAATCAACAGTATGCTTAAATAAAAAACATCAAATTACCATTGACAAAAATAACATTTTAGTTGACAAGAAAGTGCAAAATAAAAAAAAACATATATATTTTATAGCAATTTAAACATGTATAACCATTATTATCTTACAATGTTATTTTTTTCCTTATCATATTTTAATCAACAGTATGCTTAAATAAAAAAAATTGCCATTGATAAAAAAAATTTTAGTTAAGAAAGTGCAAAATAAATAAAAAGATTCAAACATTTTATATATTAACTTAAACATGTATAAACATTTACCAAAAACGTGACATTTTTTTCAATTTAGATTTTTCAAAAAATATTGGTAGTGCTTTGTTAATATCTTATGGTGTTTTTTCTTTGTCATATTTCAACCAAGAATACACTAAAATACCATCACGAAGCTCATCTTGTCTTAATTGTTGATAAAAATTAAAATAAAAATTTTCGTCAGTAATTTCATTGATTAAAAACAATCAACGCACTCTTATAGCAATCATAACTATTTAAAGTTTTGCCGAATAAGTGGCAACGTTCTATGAATTTGTACAATTAATTAAATTTTAGGGAAGAACCTTCATGCTTATTTTTTTCTAAAAAGCTAACATTTCATGGTAATTTAAACGTATAAACATTCTACATGTACATTGTTATTATTTTAGTGTTACTTTCTCAAATTACGGTTGACAAAAAAATCATTTTAGTTGACAAGAAAGTGCAAAATTTTATCAAATCAAACATTTTATAGTAATTTAAACATGTATAAACATTACACATGTACAGTGTTATTTTTTTCCTTCTCACATTTTAATCAACAGTATGCTTAAATGCAAAAAATTACAATTGATAAAAAAAATTTTAGTTAAGAAAGTGTAAAACTAATAAAAAGATTCAAACATTTTATATATTAATTTAAACATGTATAAACATTTACCAAAAACATGTGAAAATCTTTTTCGATTTAAATATTTAAAAAAAAAAAAAAAGTTTTTTCTTTGTCGTATTTCAACCAAGAATGCACTAAATTACCATCATGAAGCTCATCTTGTCTTAACTGTTGACAAAAATACAAATAAAATTTTTTGTCAGTAATTTCACTGATAAAAAAAAAAACAACGCACTCTTATTGCAATTTATAACTATTTGAAGTTTTGCCGAATAAGTGGCAACTTTATATGAATATGTACAATCGATTACATTTTAGGGGAGGACCTTCATGCTTAGTTTGTTCTAAAAATCATATGTTTCCATAGAATTGATGTATAAATTTGCCATCAAATCAGTCATTAAATGACAAAATTGTAATTTTTGGCCAAAATGTTTCAACCATGACAAGTGCATACCAGCGTATTCCACTTGTCACTCCACAGACAGAACAATCATCTCTGATCAAATATTCCTGGAATCCACATCCAAGAGCAGGTAGTTTTGACTGGTGGTAAGAGCGTAGCTAGCATGGGGGTCCAAACTCTCCATTCAACTAATCACCCCCCCACCCAACGTGTACCCAACCCCCCATTCGGCTAATTATTCGTTTTTTCAAATGCAAAGTGCTCGGAGAAAGTGAGATGATTTCTCCTCATCTGCTTAGGAGGCCAAAGAACGCAGGGAGGGAAAGAAAGCCACCCGCAAAAAAGGAGAAGACGGGTGAGACGCGCGAAAGAAATGACTTTCTCCTTCATACGGCGGAGGTCTTTGAAGTCGACCGCGACGGAGGGGAGCGGGAGGGGAAACGAAGAAAAAAAAAAACGAGGGAAGATCGTGTTAACGAGATGGCCTCTAAACATGAATTAAATGGTGGGAGAAAAGAAACACGATCAAACCTCTCCTACTTAGGCTGCTTACAAACCCCTTTCAGTGCCCATGAGGTGTTTCAAAGCCTGGATTCCTGGCCAGCGCTTCTTAAAGGAGCACGGTGTTCAAGAGGCCGAGTTTTAGGGAGGGCGGGTGATAGACTATAGACATACATCATAGGCCCTGAATGGGGAGGTCAGGGACTTACACGTTGACACCAGGTCAGAAGTGCTAAAGGATTACAAGCTCACTAAGCCCACAGGATCCCTTGTTTTCACTGCTTCTCTCTGTTTGTTGTTTTGTTGCGCCGCAGACGTGGGGAAGAAAGGAGAGAGTGGACCGACGGACGGGAATTAGTGTAAAAGCCTGCGGAGGAGAATGGCATCTCATTCACACCTCTTGTTGGCTGTTTTCGAGGCCCCCCAAAACAGCCCTCCCATCCCTTGTTGCTGTGAAAGCACGTTAGGTTGGCTTTGTGCAGACAAAAGGAGACACCCCTCCCTGCTCTCCGGACCCCGCAGGAGCAACAAGAGGATTTGGCACGGCACGCTAAACCCTGAGCCGCTCTCACTTTGATTGGCTTCGGTAGGAGAGCTCCCTCTCTCTTTGTTGATTAATCAAGAGATTTTCCAACTCTCTTTCTCTCTCTTAAACTCTATTTCTCTCAAACTCCCTCCCCACCCAGTCTCTCTATCGCTCTCTCTTTCTTCGCCTCCGACGGCTTTGAAGGTATTTGGGTTCTATGACATCATGTTTGAGGGAAGTTGTGCGCCCATCAGTGTCGAATTTTTATTATCAAGCATTCTAGTTTTGCAATAGCAATTTCCATATTCATTCATGGATTTCAAATATCTGAGGCAACTTTGAAAATCTGGGATTCAGGATCTAATTTAAATCTGGAAGTTTAATGATATCGAAAAATAAACTGACCATTGATCAGGTCAAATGTTCTTTGCTCTTTGGATCATCTCAAATCATGCCGCAGAACATGATAATCAGGTTTTACACAAATATCAAGTTTTATCTTCAGTTGTTATGTTAGTAATTCATTTTCACTATAGGTCTTTAATGTATAGCAACCAGAATTTCATGGTGCATTAAAACATAATTACTTACATTGTGACAGATACCAACAAAGTCATATCTTTGTCATTACCGAGTGCATCATATGTGTGTAAATAATTATAAACATTATTTGCTCACATAAAATTCATAATGCTATGCCAGAAGTGGTCTTAAATGATCCAAAAAATAATAAAACAACAAGAAAAATTGTGAGCTGGAGATTTAAAACTAATAAAGAAACTACAATTACAACATTACAAAACTATGTCAAGTGTGTGCAAGGCTTGCTGAGTGTATTAAACATCTCAGCATGATTTCTAGGATTACTTTTTACACTCTTGTGGCAAAGACAGTACTAAGAATAACGAAACTACTGCCTTTTTTAAAACAAAAAATTATACAGAGGACAGACAAGGGAAGGGAAAAGTGATCGGAAAATGTTGCCTGATTCAAACTCACATTGCCGATACAAATGTGCTGACCACTATGTCACGACAAAGCCGTGTTCAATTGGTTCCGGAGATACAGTTGAGATCAAAAATTTACATACAACTTGCAGAATCTGCACAATGTTAATTTCGTTTACCAAAAACAGGGATCATGCATGTGTTTTTTTATTTAGCACTGACCTGAATATTAGATATTTTACAGTATAGAAGTATACAGTATACAAAAGATACATTACATATAGTCCACACGAGAAAATAATAGTTTTATTTATAAAAATGACCCCATTGAAAAGTTCACATACGCTTGATACTTAATACTGTGTTGTTACCGGAAGGATCCACAGCTGTGTTTTTTGTTTGTTTGTTTAGTGATAGCTGTTCATGAGTCTCTTGTTTGTCCTGAACAGTTAAACTGCCTGCTCTTCAGAAAAATCCTTCAGGTTCCACAAATTCTTTGGTTTTTCAGCATTTTTGTGTATTTGAACCCTTTCCAACAATGACTGTATGACTTTGAGATTCATCTGAGGACAACTGAGAGACTCATATGCAACTATTACAGAAGATTCGAACGCTCACTGAAGCTCCAAAAGGAAAAACGATGCATTAAGAGCCAGGGGTGTAAACTTTTGAACAGAATGAAGATGTGTACATTTTTCTTATTTTGCCTAAATATCTTTTTTTTTTTCATTTAGTATTGCCCTTCAGAAGCTACAGAAGATACTTGTTTTCCAGAAGACAAAATAAGTTAAATTTACCCTAAACTTCAAATTCAAAAAGTTTTCACCCCTTAATGCATTGTGTTTCCTTCTGGAGCATCAGTGACCATTTTGAACCTTCTGTAATAGTTGCATATGATGGATCTCAAAATCACACAGTCATTGTTGGAAAGGGTTCAAATACACAAAAATGCTGAAAAACCAAAGAATTTGTGGGACCTGAAGGAGAACAGCAGGCAGTTTAACTGTTCACGACAAACAAGGGACTCATGAACAACTATCACTAAACAAAAAATTCATTCAGGTAACAACACAGTATTAAGAATCAAGTGCATGTAAACTTTTGAATGGGGTCATTTTTATAAATTCACTATTTTTTTTCTCTTGTGGACTATATGTAAACGTCTTTTATGTGAAATATCTTATTCAGGTCAATACTAAATAAGAAATAACATGCATTTTGTATCATTCCTATTATTTTGGTAAAACAATTAACATTTTGCAGATTCTACAAGGTGTATGTAAACTTTCGACCTCAACTGTATCAGTTTCCAAGTGTACAAACCAAGCTACTGTAAGGATCAATGAAAATGACCCAATATCCCATGCAATGGACATTCACATCTGGATTGTTCACTGAGCCTTTTTGAATGTGTGGGTGTTCAAATCGAGGGAGTCAGTGAGAGAAGTGAGAGATGGAGCAAGAGAGATAAACAGAAAAAAGGGGGGTGGTTTTCAACAATAAATCAAGTTCCAGACTAATCTATTTAGCATGCTTTCACCATTATCCTGTCAGTGAAACAGCTAATTAATTAACTGATTCTACAATGAAGAGCTTTTGAATGAGCCCATTTAGGTAATTACTACCAAGAGCTGTTTGGGCGCGTCATTTACTGCAGTCACACGAGCACGCTGGCAGCTGCAATAAAGTCCCTATCCTGTACAATTAGAAAAAATTAAAGATAATATAGGTTATGGGTGTGTAGGTGTGCCTGCACACATGTTTGTATTTGTGCAATCTGAGTAAGACAGAGAGACTGGCGGTGAGAAGTTGGCAATCAGGTGATGATAATGATAGCACTGCAACTAATTCAACCAGCTAACGAGATACACACACACACACACACACACACACACATATTATATATATATATATATAGAGAGAGAGAGAGAAATTCCATCTCATAATTGTATTATTTTGTGCAATCTAAACCCTAAGCCCTTATAATCTATATACTTTTTTGCACAAAAAAGAAGTTTTTCATGGTGAACCCAAATAAAAGATTTCAGTACCAGGCTTTTGGTTCCCTACAATAGACAGGACAGGATCAAGACCAGAGATAGGAGGGGGAAGATCAGTGTGAATGAGCTCAAAGTGTGGGAAAGCACATCATCCAACTCTGACAATGCTGACATCGGTATAAAGAGAACAACACGCTGGACAAAAGAAGATATTTGCACCTGGCTTGGTGTCTGTGGTCAGAGGTTCATCACCTTTGGGTTAAAAGAAAACAGGAGAACAAACTCTCCTCATCAGATCAGCCCCACTTCATCAGTACATCTCAATAATGGTTCAATGAGAGGGCATCCCCCTTCTTTCAGGATGGCTGTCTTATCGTTGTGCCCGGGGCTTCTCTGTTTGTTTGAGCTATGGACGCCAGGCTGAAAGGGCACAAGCACTTTAAAGAAGAGCAAAGAAGGAGACCAAGAGGTAGATGAAAAAAAAAAAGATATATATTTTTATTAAAGATCTAGAAAAACCTGACTTGCATATCTTATACTTACATTAAGTATGTATGTATGCACTTTAAAGGAATTTATAACATTCAACACAAATTAAGATCAATTTTAGGCATTTTAGGCATAATGCTGATTACCACAAAATATGATTTTCAGTTTTCAAAAAAAATCAAGTCAAGCAGTTTCCTCAAATACTTGACAATAGAGCGAAAAGATGATCACAATTTCCATTTGATGCTGACTTTAAGTAGCTGTTTCAAAATAAAGGTAAACTGTTGTAAACTTAACATGAATATTATGTCTTGTGGTCATCAACAATGCCACAAATGCTGTTGAGTGAACTTAAAGGAATAGTTCACTCAAAAAATTAACATTTGCTGAAAATTTACACACCCTAAGTCTAAGTAGATGAGTTTATTTCTTCAGATTTGGAGAAATTTAGCATTACATCTAATGGATCCTCTGCAGTGAATGGGTGCTGACAGAATGAGACTTCAAAAACTTGATGAAAATACCCAAAAGTAATCGACAGTTAACATCTTGTGAAGCAAAAAGCTTGTAAAAATCAATTTCATCACCACTTCCAGCTAAAATACAAGTCTTCAATCTATAATATTGCTTTCTTCAGTGAAAACATTGTCTTGTCTGAATGAGAGAAATAAGCATTGTTTACAAGCAAAACACTTTTAAACAAACATCTAATGTAAGAGGACAACAGGGGTTGGACGTTTTCAATGGAGGAAGCGTCTTTATGGATTATGGATTGGTATTTTGGCCAGAACTGACATCTTAAAGTTAGAACGCCTTAATGATGCATTCATTCCTTAAAAACACACAGCTTTTCACTTTACAAGTTGTTCAGTAATTGACTGGAGTTGTGTCAGTTATTTGTGGCATGAAGGTAAATTTTCAGCAAATTTAAATGTTTGGTGAACTATTCTTTTAACTTGTACAATTTCCATTTGATGCTGACTTGTAATATTAATGTGAATATTGTCTTGTGGTCATCAACATATGTCAAAAATGCTGTTGAGTGAACTTAATGGAATAGTTCACTCAAAAAATTAAAATTTGCTGAACATTTATTTACCCTCAGCCTGAGTAGATGAGTTTGTTTCTTCAGATTTGGAAATATGTGGCATTACATCACTTTCTCACCAATGTATTCTCTGCAGTGAATGGGAGCCGTCAGAATGAGAATTCAAAAACGTGATAAAAATATCACAATAATCTCAAAGTAACATCTTGTGATGCAAAAAACTTGTAAAACTTCCACTTCACCACTACTTCTGGCTAAAATACAAAGTCTTTTATCTGTAATATTGCTTACTTCAGTGAAAAGCTGTCTTGTCTGAATCAGGAGAGAAATAAGCACAAATCAAGCACCGTTTACAAGCAAAAACAGTTCAAAACACTAAGATTTTTCAATGGAGGAAGCATTATTATGGATTATGGACTGGTATTTTGGCCAGAACTGAAAGTTGAAAGTTAAAACGCCTTGATGATGCATTAGTTTCTTTAAAAAACCAGGCTTTTCACTTTACAAGATGAACTGGAGTTGTGTTGGTTACTTGTGGCATGAGGGTAAGTAAATTTTCAACTATTTCTTTAACTTGTTCTGAACTTTACTTAAAGCACTTACTGAATACTAAGATGTTCAAATTATTTTTTTATTTATTTTTTTTACAATTTTATTTTTAGTCACGTTTTATTGTGTCGAATGAGCCAGTGGTACAGACAGGTGCATGATGGCCCTGGGTGTGTGTGTAGGAAGGGACGACATATAAGTGTGGAGGCGTTGGCGAACAAAGGTGGTCTGAATGGAAAACCGAAGGAAAGGCCATCCTGAGTCCATGAATGTCAGTTTTCACTGACTGCATGTTCACCTCCGGCTTTGTCTCTCCATTTTACAATGCAGGCGGCGCTCAATACCTCTTCACCCGAAGCTTCATCACGAACACTAGCCCTGCCTCTCATGAATGAACCTCTGTCAGGGCCTTTCTTCCAGCCTTCATTCGTTAGCACTGCAAGACATTACAGATTTGGACAGAGTAAGCAAGACAGCAAGAGAGAAAAAGACTACAGGTCTCATGTGAAACCATATTTCACAGTTTATGTTTCCAGACAACACCTGTCACTTCAGCATATACAGGCCAACATCAGCACATGAACATATAAACATGCACACACACACACACACTTCTTTTCTTCACTATCACCCCACACGCACACACTGTACTTATTGCACCTTGTGAAGGACACAAGGGGCCATTAATTACTGGAATGGGCAGTTTTAAATCTGGCAGAAGGACGCAGTGTTGTTCCTGCAGAATGGAACGTAATTAAGGGGAAAGGCCACACGTCAGCGCCGAGCAGTCCGCGGACAATGCTGATGGGGATTTATTACTTCAGCTCGTAGAGAGGGAGAGAGTGCAAGAAACTGTGCTGGGGCAGCAGCCAGGGTCTCACACACACATACACATCTGGGTGAAATTGAACAGTCGCACGTGTGCGTGTTGATACAAACACATTCGCTTGCATTTAAAAACATACAGCTCACTCACATTCTCTAGCACATGCAGAAGGTCACATATTCCCCTCAAGATTTCCTTCGGCTAATTACGTCTTTTCTTTTTTGGAGGAACTGCAAAATTTTTTGACCCTACATGAATAACATTAACCTAAAGAGTTGTGTTTGCTCTTGGATTTTCATACTTTGTGTGCTGACACTTTAGATATTGATTATTAACCACCTGTTATGTTAACATCTTGGTTGAATAACTATAATAAATGTGGGAGGGTGCCAATGAAATGAGAAATTTACATATTTACACGCTGCATATACAGTTGAAGTCAAAAGTTTACATACACCTTGCAGAATCTGCAAAATGTTCAATATTTAACCAAAATAAGACGGATAATACAAAATGCATGTTATTTTTTATTTAGTACTGACCTGAATAAGATATTACATCTTAGATCTTACATAAAAGATGTTTACATATAGTCCACAAGAGAAAATAAGTTGAATTTATAAAAATGACCCTGTTCAAAAGTTTACATACACTTGATTCTTTATACTGTGTTCTTACCTGAATAATCCACAGCTGTGTTTTTTGTAGGGGTTCATAAATCCCTTGTTTGTCCTGAACAGTTAAACTGACAACTGTTCTTCAAAAAAATCCTTCAAGTCCCACAAATTATTTGGTTTTTCAGCATTTTTGTATATTTAAGCCCTTTCCAACAATAACTGTATGATTTTGAGATCCGTCTTTTCACACTGAGGACAACTGAGAGACTCATATGCAACTATTACAGAAGGTTCAATCGCTCCCTGATGCTCCAGAAGGAAACATGATGCATTAAGAGTTGGGGGGTGAAAACTTTTGAACAGAATGAAGATGTCTACATTTTCTTATTTTGCCTAAATATCATATTTTTTGTTCATTTAGTACTGCCCTTCAGAAGCTACAGAAGATAGTTACATGTTTCCCAGAAGACAAAATAAGTTAAATTTACCCTGATCTTCAAATTCCAAAAGTTTTCACCCTCTGGCGCTTCCTTCTGAAGCATCACTGAGCATTCGAACTTTCTCTATATGAGGTCCTCAGTTGTCCTCAGTGTGAAAATAATTAACATTTTGACTTCAACTGTAGGTCCTCCACAAAACAGTCTATAGCAAAAGAACGCAACTGAGTGTATATTTACAAATCTGTTAAAGAACAGGCAGTATATTTGATAATTATTTAAATCTCACATTACTGATTGCAATAAGTTATTAAATTGCTTCAGAAGCCTTGGAATTATAGCAAAATATAGCCTTGGAAATATAGTCATTTGTCTGAATCTTAACAGATGTGATTACTATGAATTTTTGTTGTAGGGAGCTGCATAAAGGTTCTTCAAAACACTTTTGTGTCAGTCAGGTTTGAAAAAAGCAATTTTGTATTTTATATAAAATAGATTAAACTGATTTAAAAGAATATTTTAAGCGAATGTATTGCAATGCAATTCAAATTTAACTGAATGCAAAATGTATTCCATATAAACCTGTTGATAGCCAAGTTAATTTAGTTGTCTAATCAGTATCTGTGGTTTAGTAGATTCATATATTGTCATCAAATGTATGATAAAGCAAATTAAACTATAACAAAATGATTATTTTTTTAGTTACAGCTTGTGATTTAGCTTTAAAAGTTTCATTATTGTTGTGTCTACACTTTAAGCATAGCAGCTAAAACCAAACCCAATTCAGTAAATGACTAAACTTATGATGTTCCTTGAACACTGGACCCTTTTCTGTATATTGTTCCTTTATCTTGTCAACAGATGTTTAGTCAGACAACCCCATGCGTACTAAAGATTTACCTTAAATTCTCAAGATGCCGTGTTATGCATAATGTGTTTGGTTTTTACAGCTCTAATCTAATTACCCGAACAAAGCCCGGAAAACAGCATCCTGCGTCGTCCACCAAGAAACCTTAATTAGCAACATCTGTTTGCCCAAAAGACACCAGGTCAGTTTTCATGTTCCACGGAGCTGCGGATATTTAGGAAGGCCCGAGGAAAGCAGTAAAGGAACTTGCGAACGACGAGGCATATTAACACCCCACTGTTCCTCCCCTGGTGTTTTTTAGACCGTGTTAGCCGCTCAGTGAAAATAACCCCAGAAAAGAAGTTATAAATTGGTAAAGGAGAGGCAAAGAAAGCCACTCGTAGGCTTTTTAATTTCCTTCCCCCTGCCACATTCTCCGGTAAAGCGTGTTGAAAGCCTGATGACTCAAATTACACCTGGGTAGGGTGTTTTTGGCTATTGTACAAGCTAAGCAATCATCTATATCAGTGCAAAAGAGAACTCGGGGTAACAGAAGGCTTATAGATTGAGAAAGGTTTTTCACGGCTGTCATAATCTCATGCGCATGAGCCGAATTGTTCGTCTTCACAGAGGCGGAACACCTGAGCACCCGTGCGAGACGCGAGACTTTCCAAAGAGTCTGTACAGTGTGGAGAGGGGCCAGGTGTCCTGAACACAACACATTTAGCGAGAGTGATGATTGTGGCTGAGCTTTGAAGGCGCAAAAGCGATGAATTCCACAAACGGAGGCATTTCTCTCCGCTCTGAATGCGGACTTTTATCGACGAGAGGTTGCGAGCGCCTCTGCCAATATACTGCTGTAAAATGAAGTCCCCTCCATTCTCTCGTTCCCTCCCGTCCTCTGAATGGCTTCACCCTTCTTGGGTCTGCGTTCCGCCTCCTTCATCTCTCTCCAGCCATTCCTCTCGTTCTGCTATCGGCCCATAAAACACTCCCTCCTCCCTTCGCCGTGCTCTCTCCCTCTCTCGCTCGTGAGATTTGCCTAACAATGGGTGGCTCTGCCCAAGGTCAGATAAGAAGCCACAGTCCAAGAAGCCACAGTCACTGTTTCTTTCATCCGTCTTTTTTCCCCTCTCTCTCTCCCCTCACAGCTTTCAAATTATCTCTGCAGCACATAATAATAATTACTGAGGACGGCGGAGAGGAGATAAGGGAGAAGCGGCGGACGGGAGAGAAGAGGGGAGGGCGAGCGCGCAGAGAAGGAGTGTGAAAAAATACGGCTGCCAGAGAAAGAGAGAGGTTGAAGAATTATTATTGCTAGATGGAATTGGGTGGGTGGGGGGCGCTCAGAGAGAACAACACTGCTAATGTGCCTGTAATGAGCAAATCTCTATTTTTCTTCATATGAAAGAGTGTGATTTTTTTTTGATGTATCAATGCCTGTGCCTCGGAAATCTATTATAATATCTGTATAATGCTATTCCCGTGATTTTCTCTGGTTAAGTGACATGAAGCCTTTTATTTTCAAGGTTACATCAAGTTTTGATTGTTATACATTTTAAAAGTTTCCAGGTTATAGACATGAGGTGAAAAAAGTTTTATTATTACTATTTTTTTCTATAGAAAGAAGGTCTTTCTGCAGAAGGTTCTGCAAAGTAATTTTCTCAATCTGTATATCTAACCCTTTTTTTCTAGAAAAACATGTAACTCTTTACATATCTTGAATTAAGATATTTTTTTTTTCCTTATTTCAAGCACAATCGTCAGATTTTCTTTCAATTAGAGTCATTTTAAACCAGGGACACCACAAGTATAACTATATCGGAAAGAAAAAAAAAAACTTTGAAGGTTTTTTTGAAAAGTTGTTATTCCTGCGTGAGCTAAGTCAGTGAGTTTTAGTCCAGTGAGATAACCAGTTTTGGGAAGGTTACTTTGGAAATCTAATCAGTTACAGATTACAAGTTACCCTATTTAAAATGTAATAAGTAGTGTAACTAATTACATTACTTTGTAACCAATTAATGTGACCAATTAGTACTAGTTAGTAAATTACACTTTTTATGGGAAGTTGCTATACCCTGTGTGAGAGTAAGTTCTAGTGTCATAACCAGTGTTGGGAAGGTAACTTTGTAAAATGTAATTGGTCACAGATTACAAATTATGATTTAAAATGTAAGAACTAGTGTAACTATTTCAATTAATTTATTACAGTAATGTAACTAATTATATTTGATTACTTTTTTGATTACTTTTCTAAACTGTTAATCATTTTCAAACATTTAAAGAAGGGAGGGTTAACCTTACAGTAGTACTCGACACTGATTAGTCAGAATTTCAAAATCCTTCATCACTTGAATTAAGATTATAATAATTTTTTCTCGTTTCACTTTGAGATCGTTCTGAGGTTAAACACTGATTTAAAATCAAAACAAGATACAGTTTAACAGCTATGAATTCAAAACTTTGCATAGCTATGACAGGAAACACTGGCATCTAACAATACCTTGGAAAAAATAAAAAATAAAGCACACACAAATCAAATAAACATGTATCCTATTCTGCATCCTAAACTCCTGAAACATTGGTGCGTCATATTTTGGAAGAAATCCATCAAATGTGTATTTTTTGTGTTTGGAAAATATTCAGATGTAACCTCCCTTTGTAACAGTTAATATTTTAATAAGTAACTGTAATTTAATTACACATTTTTTTCTCAGTAGCTGTAACAAACACATTAATTCATTAAATTACATTAATTATAGTTACATTAATTTCTGTTACATGTAACTAGTTACTCCCCATCACTGGTGATAAAATTAACTAGCATTTTCAGATAAAAAATGAAAAATGAATACTCAAAATGAATAAATACAGAATAAGAATAAAAAGCAAACCTGCAATAATGAAGTATGTTAAATAATACAAATATTCTTTATGTATTTAATCCCATTTTATTAACCAGTGTTTTTGCTGCTGACCTTCTCTGGCTTTTGGTGTGAAAAGGCTTTTACATTTGCCAAAAATATAACTTTTCTTATATTAAAAACAAGCAAGTCCTGCCCAGATGTAAAAAGTAACGCAAAAGTAAAGTAACGCATTACTTTCCATATAAAGTAACTAAGTAACGTAATTAGTTACTTTTTTATGGAGTAACACAATATTGTAACGCATTACTTTTAACTTTCCCAACTCTGACTGGCAGTAACATTAACTAGCATTTTTAGGAAAAAAGAACATTTTCTCTGAGATTGGAACATAAGGGTTAAAACAAAAACTTAATTTAAGATAGAATTTCTAAAAACAAGACTTAATATCTTTGGCAATTTTCTTTCTTTTATATTTATAAACATGTTTACAAAAAAAGACAAAACTACTGATTAAGAAAATGATCGTTTGCAATGCGACACACTCTGTCAAAACACTTAAAACTGAATTACAAATGATCCAGAATTACAGTCATCCATAATATTGTGATATTAAAAAATTCTAAATAAACAAACCTAAATAACTCATCTCTCGCTTTAGGAAGTGATTTAAACCCCAAAGGACTCCACATGGAGATTTAGAGATCATCAAAAAATTTGAAAGAAGCCAAATGTCTCTAGAGGTTTTTACTGAACAATATTTTCCAGTCTAAGTTGCATTGTAAATACCCCCAAATCCCATCCCACACCTCCTTTCTAAACACCCTTTTCCACACACTTCCGCACCCCTAACCCTTCTGACCCCCATCATGTTATCGGGAAGCAGGCTAAGCCTCCTAATCCCGGGTCCTGTGGTTCCCCACACCACCCAGAGGAGCTTCTATCTGCCTAGCTGAGGTGCTCTGTGCCGGGCTGATACTTGTGGGCTGAGAGGGGGGTCTGGAGATGCCTATCAGAGCCGCTGTACAACAGTCTACAGCACACACACACAAACGTCACCCCTGACATGGCCATCGGAACAATATTCTGAGGAGGCCTTATCTCTGAACTCAAGCTTCGTTGTCTGGATGACCCATAGTGGACCGATGACAAGGGGGGAGGGGGGATCTGTCTATACCCAGCCCACCTGCTTCTCATTGGGTCACCAGTCTGCTTTTGGTTAAGGCTCATGCTGGACACTGACTGGGTTTGGATTTGTGTTATTTAGATATCAGGTGCATGGAAAGCCAAATAACCAAAGGCTTGTACTTGAGTTTGTGCTCTACGATGAGTCGGAAATCATAAAAGATTTTTAGAAATCTCATTAGTGCACAAAACTGAAGTCAAACAACTTGTGGAAGTCACCTTGTGCGAAGACTAATCCACATCATATTTAGTTCCACCACTGTTTGCTCTAAGCATGAGGAGATCTGGAAAAGTCATAGAAAGATGAAATGCCTAATACTGAGGACAAACCTTTTTATTATTTCAAAAGTAAGATTGAAATCAAATCAGAGATTCTTTTTCCACAAGACAGCATGAGCATAATATAAAGCCCATTCACCCTAACTAACAGCGATGGGCCCTATGAACGTCTCTGTTTTCAAAGAAAAATTCCAGGTTGAATACAGGCAACATAAGCTCCATCAGCAGCATCTGAGGCATGCTGATGATTGTCGCTAAAAGTATTTTCAACTTGTCCGTCGGTTTCTACAAACAAAAATAGTATGCATACTGTGATGCACTGCAAGGATGCACTTACAATAAGGGTCTTCAGGGCATGTTGACCAGATGGTTGAAAAGCAAAATCTTTTTGACATCTTTTTTTAAGTGGATGAATGTGTGCTTATTATTTTCTCCATGTAAAAGTACTTAACTTGTTGGTATCCTTACATAAATTTCATGGCTGTATATTATAAACATTATTCATGGTGCTGCAGACCTGCCCCAGAGACTTCCATTGTAAATATTACTGTAAACTTCTTCTTCCTGTTGGAACGAATTGATTATTTTTTGTGGTATATGGTAGTACAGTACATAGAACTTGCATTGGATTTCATTTCTATATTTAATTTGGATTTCTTTTTCCTATGTGTGGCTTTTGAAAGCACACTGCCTGTTTTCAAAGTTAAAAATTAAAAGGTCCATCTTACTTGATAAACCAAACGAGTATCATATGAAATATGCAACAAACAGAACAATTAAAACTAGATGAGTAAAGTTTGAAAACAAACTTTGAAGTTGGCTTGAGAAAGCCTAGCTAGAAAGTTTGAAGCAGTTGTAAAAGCTTACAATTTGAAAGTTTAGATAGATAGATTAGAGAGATGTTGCTAACATGTTGCTAGCAAGTTGTTAGAATAATTTTAACATGATTAGGATGTCCCTACCATGTTTTAGTGTGATTAGCATGTTGTTAACATATTTCTAGCATAATTAGCATGTTGCTAACATGTTTCTAGCATGATTAGCATGCTGCTAGTATGTTGTTAATATGGTTAACATTTTGTTAATATTGATAACCATTTTAACACAATTAGCATTTTGTTAGCATGCTTCTAACATGTTTAGATTGTTGCTAGCATATTGCTAGCATGTTTCAATGCAAATAGCATGTTGGTTGCACGTTTCCAGCATGATTAACATGTTGTTAGGATACTGCTAACATTTTTTAAACACAATTAGCATTTTTTAACATGTTTCTAATATGGTTATCATGTTGCTAACATACTGATAGCATGTTTTAATGTAATTAACATGTTGTAGTATGTTGTTAGCATGGTTAAAATGTTGCTAAAATGATTAAAATGTTATTGGCAATTAGCATGTTGCTAACATGTTTCTAACATGGTTAGCATGTTGCTAACATGTTTCTAACATTATTAACGTTACCATATTGCTAACATTTTTAACACAATTAACATTTTTAGCCTTGTTTCTAACATGGTTAGCTTGTTGCTAACATATTGCTAGCATGTTTTAATGCAGTTAGCATGTTGTTTGCATGTTTCTAACATGTTGCTAGCATATTGCTAACATTTTTAACAACATTTTGTTAGCATGTTTCTAGCATGAATAACATGTTGCTAGCATGTTTCTAGGATGATTAGCATGTTATCAGCATGTTTGCAATGTGATTAAAATGATGCTAACATGAATGTAAAAAAAATCTAGCTAAAAACCAGCTGATTTAGTGAAACAAAACCACAATTTAGCTGGCTGTCTAGTCTTAGTCTTAGGACTCCAAGCTTAAACTAGCTATTTTCAGCTTAGACCAGCTAAGACAAGCTAAAAATTGGCCAAAATCACTTTAAAACCAGCCTGGGAGACCAGCCAACCAACTTAGGCTGGTTTTAGCTGTTTTTCAGTATGGAGTTGTTAAGCTTTGTTATAGCAATAGATGGCTTAAATGCACCATAAGTGTTACTAAGTGTCACTGGATCAGTTAGAAAAGATACAGCAACTAATCTCAGACCAGTCTAAAGGTCTGACCCGAGTTTGGTGGTTGTAGCTAAAGCTCTAGGAGAAGATACTGATTAGATTTTGGCTCAGGAGAGGAAGAAGTAGCTAAAATGGCAGATCAGTAAGTGTTAGTAACTATCTCAAGCCAACGTAACAAAACAAAATAGAAAAGAACAAAAGAAAACCAGCTAAAAACAAAAAATCAACAGGAAAAAAAACCCAAAGTACCACATAACACCATCACACAACAGGCCCACATTATCTGCACAGAAGAAAACAAATGCAAATGAGATGTAGACATGTAGAAAACTACCAAAACTGAAATAATCAAGTATTCTTGATGAGAATGGGTGTGGAGTCATGTGACACAAAATCTGCATGTGAACTTGACTGGTTGAACTTTACTGACTACACTGGGAAACGCTGGGTGTTAATGTTCAGTTGGAAATAGAAACACAAAGCTGAAGTGTTGAAATTACATGTAACACCCATTACTTTACCTGCATAAAATTTGAAGTTTAAAAAAGAACACTATTGCAAATTATGCAGTCCTTTTCAAATGTTGACCCGAGCATGTGTGCATTTCCGCATATGTGCTTATCGTGTGATTGTTAAGCAGAAATTCCTCATTTGCCTGTATTAATTTAAAAAAAAAAAAGGAGGAGGGAAAAAAAAGTGTTCGTTTAATATGCATGAAAGCTTCCCACTGGCCTCTGGAAAAGGGAGATAAAGTGGACATATCTCTGAGAGTTATGATAAGTGTGTGTATTTGTTTGCACATGTGTGTGTGCCTGAGACATATCTCTGAGCTGTATGATAAGACACATCAGCACGTAACAACACGGCAAAATGGAGGGAGGAGGGGGAGAGCGGATGGAGGGAGAGATTGGAAAAAAATGAATGACACAAGGGGGCGTTTCTATTTCTCTCTCTCTCACTCAGTGTGGGTCCTCTGGGAAAGGTCGTGCGGCACAATGCAAACATGTCTGTGTGAATAGCTCGATGGGAAGAGGACAGCTGTTTGAGATGACAGCGATGGCTGCTAATGCTCAATCTGTCTACCTCCCCACAGACCTATTCATACACACACACTCGCACAATGACCACAATGAGTTAGCCACAAAGCACAAATGTGCTACTAACACATATACTGTACACACTTCCCACTTGTGCATGACAGAATGACAGCCTCGGTTCCTGTGTTGCGCCTTAATGGGCAAAATATCCTGTCTGTAACATTCACTGACACATAAGAAGTCATAACAGGAGAGTGAGTTATCGTTGAATGTTGTGATATATGTTACAAGTTTTGGAAACATTCACAGGCATGTATGTTTTTCGCTGCTAAGATCTGTTATTGCACTCTTTTTTGCTTGTGTACAACTAGAAACACACTTTATGCAAGCTTAAAGGGATACTTCAAATTTGAGTTCACCCAAAAATGAAAATTCTGTCCTTAATTACTCACCCTCATGTCGTTCCAACCTCGTAAGACCTTCGTTCATCTTCGGAACACAAATTAAGATATTTTTGATGAAATCCGAGAGCTTTCTGACCCTGCATAAACAACAACATAAGGCTCAGAAACATAGTAAGGACATTGATAAAATAGTCGATGTGACATCAGTGGTTCAACCATAATTTCATGAAGCTATGAGAATACTTTTTGCATGCAAAGAAAAAAAATAACGACTTTATTCAACAATTTCTTCTCTTCTCTCCTAGAGTAGCACAATGTATGCGTGTGGTGCTGCTGACACAGAAGCCGCCGTTTTCATGTAGAATGTCCATCTCTCTTGGTTTATCATCTGTATATTCTGGTTCAAATAAGTAAGGCTGG
>JAHKKF010498736.1:0-11187 GCA_019740295.1 Labeo calbasu | reverse complement strand
AAACACACCTGTCTGTAATTATCAAGTGCTCCTTCAGATCCTAATTAGCTGGTTCAGGTGTGTTTGATCAGGGTTGGAGCTGAACTCTGCAGGAAAGTAGATCTCCAGGAACAGGGTTGAGCAGCCCTGCGCTAGCCTATCCCGTTCGGTGCAGATGCTGCAACAATCAGCGTGAAGCGTTAACACTGACGCCCCGTGTGAATGGGGCGTTAGAGATCCGTGTTCAAACGCACGCAAAAGCTTGCTGCAAAGCACCGCCAAAAGGAATTACCATGAATGTGTCGGGAGGAAATAGTAAGGAGATTATTTATTAATAAACCAGTTTATTAATGTATCACAAGGATGAAGGTATCGATCCTGACTCGCCATCTCTTTGGACGCGCCTTTAGAGAGAAATGCATCTTTACATATTACATGGCTAATGAAAGCGTTTTTGTTTTCGATTTGATTTATTTCGTTATGTAATAATTTAAAGCTTTCTATAGACTTATTTAGCATGTCTGTGAGGTATGTTTTTGCTAAGATTTGGTTTGTGAAGCGTTCCTGTTGAGACAGCAGAAAGCGCATTATGTTTTGTTTTCCTTATTTTATAAAAGCACCGTTTGCAATGTTTTGTTGATATTATGAGTGCACACAAATAAAAGTAGACCCTTTACAGTTCTGAATAATGTATTACTCTACCTTTATGAGCAGAAATGACAGAATATTTTAATTTGTTTCCACTGGGGAAAAAAAAAGGCAAGTGATTGCGCTGGTGCCTCCATGTCTAGCAAAGCGGCTTTAGCTTCCACTTTCCGTAAAAACGATTGGATATGTGCCTAATAGCGCACATTTATCCAAGTTTAACATTGAAACTAACATTGTTTTACACTTGAACTTTTTCAGGCCTAGATCTATAGATTTTATTTACGGCAAGTCGTGATAATTTGAAAAGCCAAAATTTATCAATCAGACTATGATCAGCCTTCCACTGGGCACTTGGTCGTTACTTTAAACAACAAAGACATTTATTTAATGAACAAAAATTCTCCAAACGTTTTTCTAAATTAACTTAAAAAAAGGAACAAAATATAATCACTTTGCCATTACATACAAAACCACTATTTTAATAGCTAAAACAGTAGTATAAGCTTTTTTTTGGGAGAAGGGGGAAAAAAGACGGGCTCGAGTGGACTCGGGCCGATAATTCTGATAAGCTGTCAGGCCAGGGCTGGGCTAGGGCCTATATTTGAGGCCCGTGCAAGGATCTATGAATCCGGTGTGCAGACTGATGTGCAACACCGAGTCATAGCAGCGCTTTGCATTAAAAAGGTCAAAACACAGAGGAAAGAGAAATTGATGCATAGTTTATAATATCTGTGCAACAGTTTATTGAGCCTTTCTTTTAACGGCTTTAAATTTCAGTTACTGTGCACGTTAAAAACAATTTATAGTCTTTTCTACTCCCGTGTTTTGTTCTCACAGACACCCGGTAGCAAGTAACAGGATTTAGAAACAACATTAAACTCCGGCAAGATAAAGTCCTTTTATGCAAAATTATAGACATTTATCCACAAATCAAGCATAATAATGGGAATACAGAATGATCTTGGAGAGAGCTTTACCAAACTACCTGTCATAACTGAATGCGACCAGGGTTTGAAGGCTGAACAAATGACTGACTGCCATAGTGGAGAGAAGAGTTTGTGTTAACTTAAATGTAAGGACTTAAATATTCAAATGTACCTCACATTAAGCTATGGTAGACTTGGAATATACTGCATGAAAACGTTAGTGCTTTATAATGCTTTTATGCACCCCCTGGTTCTTAATGCATCATGTTTCCTTCTGGAGCATCAGTTTGAACCTTTTTTAATAGTTGTGTTTGAGTCTCTCAGTTTTCCTTGTGAAAAGATGTGTGAAAAGACGGATCTCAATATCACACAGTCACTGCTGGAAAGCGTTCAAATATGCAAAAGATGTTGGACAACTGAAGAAAAAAACCCAGTTGTAGATCATCCAGGTTATCACACAAAGTATTAAGAACCAAAGGTTCCCAAGCTTTTAAAGGGGGTTATTTTAATAATTTCAGCTTTTTTTTTTTTTTTTTGTCTTGTGGTCTGTGTGTAAACATCTTCTATGTAAAATATCTTACTCAGGACAGTACTAAATAAAAAATAATAATAATAATCAATTGAAATCATGATTGATTACTGATAATTCCTATTAAATTGCTTTATTCTTTTTTTTTTTTTTATTGAGTTTTTCTGAATAATCTGCAAACACAGTAATAGGTAAAGCATAAACAGTATAATATTTAAGGAAAAAGGAGAAGAAAGAAAGGGGGGGAAAAAAACAAAACAACAAGAGCAGTGTGGTCTAATTCAAAACAATATTACAGTACCATGGTGTACACAGTTCAGGATACATAGTAGACTTATAATCAATGCCAAGACAGTTCAAAGGAATTTCCCACAGCTTCTGAAATGATTTAGATTTACCAATCATTTCTATAAGTATGGTTTCTTTAATCAGGATTATCCAGTCCTTGATAAGAGGGGGATCTGTCCCAACCCATTTATTCATAATTAATTTTTCTCCCCAACATCAGCAAAGGTTTAAAGACATCAGAATTTTCCAAAAAAGAGGAGGACAAAACACCTAGTAAGCACATTAATGGGGAGGCTGTAACCTTCTGTTAATATATTATAGATAGTTTGTCACAAACACCATTCCAAAAATTAGCAATCAAAGGACATTCCCAAAGACAATGAAATAATGTGCCGATACTATTATTGCATTTGGGACATTGGGGTGATACAGTATTATTTATTTGGAGATATATAAGCTCTATGTACAATATTAAATTGCATTTCTTTAAATCTATTGCAGACTGAGATATTCAAGGGTAGTCTAAATAATATCGTCCCAGACATTTTCATCAATGTCACATTTTAAGTTCTTACTCCATGCCTTCTGCAATGAAATCAGGTTGTCTGCTTTATACTGGTTTATCATGGAGTCAAAATTTGGATATGAAGTGCTTAACTTCAGTATTCTTAAGAAAAAACCTATCCAAAAAGATATCAGAGCTATTCAGGGTGAGACTGCCATGTCTAGTATGAACGAAATGTCTTATCTGCAGGTATTAAAAGAAATCTTTTTTGGGGATATTATGCAATAAATGTAACTCATCAAATGACATAAAAATATCCTTATGGAAGAGATCATATATCCTGTATATTCCCAAATTAATCCAGCTACCAAATTGAGAGCCCATATAAATATGGTAAAAATTTGTATTACTAGTCAATGTAGATAGAATAGGCAGGTTCTGACTATACTTGAGAGATCTTCTGATCTGTGACCAGGTTTTGACAACTCTGATAATGAGTGGGTTCTTTTACCCTGTCAGGAATTTGAGTTTTCTGGTCTAGTAAGTTGATCAAAGAAACTGGGTTTCAAAACTCTTGTTCTATATCTACCCACAGAGCATCTCCAGACTTATGTACCCAGTCTAGGATGATCCTAGCCTGTATTGGCCATATATAAAATTTAAAATTTGGCAGAGACCATCCACCTTTATCAGTGGGCAATTGTAAAGTTTGTAGTTTGACTTTAGGTCACTTACTGGCCCAAATCAATTTAGACATAGAACTATTGAGATCTTTTATATCAGCATTTGTCAGGTTTGAAAAAGTCATGGATAATGGGTATAGAATATTTGGGAATATTATCATTTTTATAAGGTTTATTCTTCCTGAAAAAGAGACTGGGAGTTTTGACCATCTTGTGAAATCTTCCCTGATAAGAGATATTGATGTTTTAATATTGGCATCATAAAGATGTGAAAGTTTGGGTGTAATACGGATACCTAAATATGTGATACCACTAGTGGACCATTTGAATGGTTTAATAAAATTAGGCTCTGACACGTCTAGTGATCCTAACGGCATTATCTCTGACTTGTGAAAATTAACTTTACATCTGGAAATAACTCCAAAATTGCTTAATCAAGTCTATTCAGTTCAGATTCAAGTTAATTCAGGTAATGATATTTGTGGGTTGGTTATAGTTAGCAAAATATCATCTGCATAAAGCAATATCTTTTGGTGTCTATTGTCAATACTAACACCATAAATTTTTGGATTATTTCAAATGTAAATTGCCAGGGGTTCTATCGCTAGGGCAAGTAATAGTGGGGACAAGAGGCAACCCTGACGGGTCCCCCTATGAAGTGCAAACGAGTCAGAGAGAACACCGTTAGTTAATACAGCAGCTTTAGGTGACGTATAGAGCAAGCAGACCCATTTTATAAAGTTTTCGCCAATACCAAATCTAGACATAAAATCAAACATATAACTTCACTCCACCCCACTGAATGCTTTTTCGGCATCCATCGCTACTACGATTCCAGGTATAAGATTACGATCAAGGTGGCATATTATAATAAATAACCTTTTATAAACCCGGTCTGGTCTGGGTCTATGATGTCCGGAATTACATGCTCGAGGCGTTTAGCCAAAATTTTTGCAAGGACCTTTAAGTCTACATTTAGCAAACTGATTGGTCTAAAAGAGCTGCATTCCTCTGGATCCTTTTCTTTTTTGTGTATTACGGTAATATTAGCTATATTCATATAATTAGGAAGTTTAGATGAATGAAAAGATGTGTTGATAGCTTTCAAGAAGTATGGACTTATTTTATCATTCATAATCTTAAAAAATTCCACTGGGTACCCATCAAGAATTTATTGCACTTTTAATTTTCAACAGAGTGATGGGAGCTTCTAGGAGTTCTTTTTGTTTATTATTTTATTTTAGGAATGCAAAGATCTTTGAAAAAGATATTTTCTGATTTACTTTGTGTATTTATATCTGAGCTATATAATTTTTTGTAATATTGTCTAAATGTCTCACTTATTTTCTTATTTTCTGTTATTCTGCATCCCAAGGGATCTTTAATTGCTGAAATGTATCCTTTTATGGACATCTTTTTAACTAATCTAGCAAAAAAAATGGTTGGGTTTATTACCTATTTCAAAAAAAGTCTTGCAAATAATATATCTTTATCTGCTTTCCTGCTGAGCGGTTGGTTTAATTGGATTCTCAGAAATTTAAGTTCAGCAAGGAGTTAGGCTGATTTTGAGGAATGAAACTCTTTTTCTATTGTGATAATTCTCTTTTCTAGTTTCATTTGCTCGAATAATAATTCCTTTTTCTTTTTACTAATGTAGGCAATTATCATTCCTATTAGAAAAGCCTTGTAAGCTTCCCATAGTGTTCTCGGGTCCATTCCATTTGTATCGTTACTTTGAATATATGCCTTTGTCTGCTCTTTTAAATAATCAACAAATTTCCCATCTAGGAGATGGAAGGGATTAAGTTTCCATATCCACAATTGATAATTAGGTCGAGGTGGCGACATAGTAACAGTTACAGGTGCATGATCTGATAGAGTTATCGGGCCTATTCTCAGCCAAACTTACCATCTGATTTGAGAAGAATATATAATCAATATATGTACAATAAGCTCTCAACCCCGAATGCAAACGGGGGATAGAAACACAAAAAAATACCGTATTTGTGAACCTCTCACATTCGTCAACTGATCTTCTCAGAGATAGACAGAGAAACAGAAAGCCGAGCGGTAACAGCGTGGGAGTCTCATGCTCATAATTTTGTGACACGAAGATATTTTTGTTGGTGTCATAAATTAAAGTTATTTGTGTCAACAGTGCTCCAAGCCAAACAGGCTAATATTTATTACAGTCATCCTATGCATTAATTGCATACTGTAATAGTACTTCGCGCATTCTGTAAATCATAAGTACCTGCCAGGGGATGTTATGTTTGTTGAGTTGATTCCAAGAAGGCGTTTACCTCCGCGGTTGTGGACAGGTATGTGTCCTTACCGGCTACGTTGAACACTCTTATAGTGGCAGGGTAAATGAAGGCATATTTGAATCCTGCTTCCCACAATCTTCGTCGGACCTCCGCCGTCTCCACTCTCTTCTTGTGCACACCAGCCGAGAAATCTTGAAAAAACGACACTTTTTCCCCTCAATACAGAGGTCACCCAAACGTCTCGCTGCTTCTAGGATCAGCCTTTTTTCTTTATAATTGTGCAGTCGAACGATCACGGGTCTCGCTCTCAGATGTTCACCTTCGTTTGATCCGTCCGTCCTTTGCGTTCACGTTTAATGTCTTTTAAGTCTCAAAAAAAACCATCAGTTCACCCTCCTCAGTGCCCTCTTTGAGACCGGCGATTCTGATATTCTGGCGCCGACTTCTATTTTCAAGGTCTTCTATATGTTCGAGTGCTTTTTGCAGGGATGACTCGATAGATCCAAGGCGCGTTGAGCTGTTAACTTGATTATCCTCGAGGTCGGATATTCTCTGCTCGGCCTCTATAACTCTCTTGATCATACTGTCCAACTTGCCTGATATCTCGGAAATTGGATAGCGTATCACCTATAACTTCTTTTCAAGAACAGTCGACACCTTTTCGACGATACAGTTAACTGCATCTCCCGATAACGCAGCTTCGTTAGAAGCAGCTGGGCCTGGGTTATCGCCATCTTGCTCGGCAATAGCGCTCTTGTTCTGCCATGTATTTCTTCTAGCTTGTTTGCTAGTCTAATCTGATTGCGACCAAAAGGCGTCGAGGGACATCCTGATCACTTTCTCCTCAATTCTGTGTACTCTTTAAGCAATTAGGACGACTGTTTGGTAAAAATTTCAGCTATACGGCGAGGAGCTCGGTCAGACACGTCTTGCCGCTCTCAAAGCATCAAGTGACCCCTAAATTGCTTTATTCTAATTCTTGCTTATAAACCCCAAAAATTATCATTTGACTGCTGGCACAGTTTGCCTGTATTAATGGGTATTTTGTGCACATAGCCAACAGAAGCTGAAACCGAATGGGTAGCACAATAACAAAATATGTATAATTTTAAAACTTAGAGACTTTAATTAGAGCTTAGAAGCTTTTTAATTAATTACATTATTTTGATCAACCCTTAACAAGTGCTGAGTGTACCGCTGGAGTGTAACCACAGGAACAGCATGTTAAGCAGCACACCTTGTCATGATTATTTTATGGTGTAAATCAAATTTACACCAGTTAACACAGGTGCCAAAATGAAAATTGAGTGCTAAAGTCTCATGATCAGCTCACTCACGAATGATGTGTGTGTTGTGCAAATTCTGAACGGTGCTGTTAAAGCAGTTAATGTAACCAGCAAGATGTGTATTTGAGGACCTTAGCTAACCTGCTAATTTGTTTATTGTTTGATTGTAATGCTTTTTGTTAACTTTAGTTTAAAAGAATGAGTTAGTCCAGTCCAGTTCAGTTTCCTGTCTGGCCTGTTCGCAGCATATTACATATACAGGGCTCAACATTAATTCTCAACATGTTCCTGTCCTTTTAAGTAAATCAGTCATTCACTTGCCAGAGTAAAAAAAACGTACTTGTCCGGGGCAAAAAAGCCTTTTGTTGTTGTTGTTGTGTTGTTTCCCGTAAATGTAATCCTGAAGCAATAGTTTCATCACTGCTCTAGCGAAACTGCAAATGCAACTGTAAAATTGCATATGCATAAATAATGTTATAAGAAATCTGAAATGCTGGAAAAATGCAATACTTTTAAATATGAAACCAAACCACCAGTAGATGGCGGCAAGTCACTGACTTAATAAGTGAGTCACTGATTCAATCAATTCATTAAAAGGGCTATTTCATTCAATAAAGCAAGTGACTGTCTTTATGAATGGCTCACTGAATCATTGACTCACCAGATTCGTTTAAACATGCTGAATAATTCAGTAATGAAATAACGCTTCTGCTGTGGCTTTGCTTAGAACTATTTTCGTTAGCAATGGTCAATAATGTGTCTAAAATGAAAGTCAGTTAATATTAACTACTTGTTTATTGAACTACTGTTGTATAAAATCAGTGTCACATTTGCAATCGTGCTGGTCCTTGGTCGTGTGATGTTGCTTACCTATATCATATTTTATATATAATATTTACCTTTTTTTAGTCCATGTTCATGTTTGTTTTTTTGTGTGTGCTATTGCACCTATTAGTTTTGATTTTTCTGTGAGTCAAATAGGCTGCACGAGCCTCAACTGACGCAACCTTGATACTGTCCGTTATTAGTCACCGTTTACACTAAAAGTAATATAATCAGAATCATTCTCACCAAAGTTTCGGTGCTGCCCTAGTTATTGTTTGTTATTGATGTTGTAATCCGGTTACTTGTCCGGTCGGGCAAGTAAAATTCTCTTCCACTTGCCCCTTCACAAAATCCACTTGTCCCGGACAAGCGGACAAGCGTTAATGTCGAGCCCTGAATAATCTCGAGTACCAGGAGGAGACAGCCAACTCTGGAGTTCATTCCAAAGGTAATGGTTGCATTCTAGGTATTTCATAGGTATTTCAGTACCTGCATTTTACATGTATATATGTTAGAAGAAGATCAAAAGAAATTTTTTATATCAGTAAATACGTTTTATAATAATAATACTTATAAAACATTAAAAAAAAGTAGGTGCAGGAAATATAGGGGCAATAATTATAGGGGCAGCCATGGCCTAATAGTTAGGGAGTCAGGCTTGTAACCAAAAGGTTGCGGGTTTGAGTCCACCCTCAATACCACTACTGAGTTCCTTGAGCAAGGCACCGAACACCCAACTGGTCCGGATGTGTGTTCACGGTGTGTGTATGTTCACTACTGTGTGTGTGCACTTGGACGTCACATCCTTTCTTAATAATCACATGCCAGTGCCACTACACAGGATTATTGGTACAACTACCGAGCCTACAGGTATGTAGAAATCTTTGCTTTATTGGTAAGTTAGCTTGAAGGATAAAGCCATAGATACAGTAATTTTATTTCACAACAACCATTTATATCATGACATAGTCATTTTTTGTTATTTTATCTTTATTATTAATAATAAGAACCTAGACGCAAATAACAAACTAAAGGACAACTAGAATAAAACAAAGATTTTATTTAAATAAAAATATGAAATTTTTCTAGACTCCATTTTAATGGTTAATTAAAATATATATATATATATTTATTACAAAGCATGTCTAATTAACTGAAATTATGAAACAGAATTTAACAGCAATTTATTAAAAGTTTAACAAAAATTACATGAAATATGTTTTATTATTTTTCTCAAATTAAGTTTTGTTTGTGAATCTCGATTTTCCATTCATTTTCTGGATTCTATTTTAATCGTTTCATTACATTTTAATAGGGCTGCACGATAAATCGCATGCGATTGCGAGGCGCGCTTAGTCAGTAAAGCTGGTACTTTGATTAGTAGTAAAGCTCCATCACGTGCGTTCAGCTGGAGCGGCAATTAATACACGGAGCCGTAAATCACTGACAAGCTACACAAAATCGCACTCATAAACGCAGATGAATCGCATTCGATTATGAGCTCGATTTTGCATAGCTTGTCAGTGATTTACGGCTCTGTGTATTAATTGCCGCTCCAGCTGAACGCACGTGATGGAGCTTTACTACTAATCAAAAAAACCGGCTTCATTGACTAAGCGCGCCTCACAATCACATGTGATTTATCGTGCAGCCCTACATTTTAATAATCAATAGCATGTCTAATGAAATTATAAAGGATAACTAGATTTGATAAAGAATTAATTTATTATAGGCTATTTATTTATTTTTTTTTTTTTTCAGAAATACGGTGTTGTGTATTTACAATTTTCTGGTAAATATTTTTTTCTGGTAAATATTCCTTAAACATTGTTTTAATAATACTTTTTATTAGTAGTATTAGTACCATATTTACATTAAGCAATATATTAATATATTTCTGGCTGTCAAGTTAAACCGAACTTTTATTTTTGCGGCTTGCTGTGAAGACCTTTAGGGTATTCATTATGCGACGGTAGTTTTCCGCAAAAGAAACGGTAAAATGCTCATGAAGTGACTCATGAAGAGCAGTTCTAGAGATTATGTTCATGTGTTCATGTACTCCACGAGTGTCACGCGTATCTGTGTAGTAAACAACATTGCGCTTCTGTACCATTCACCAACACACACATGCAGAAATACGGCTCTTATTAAAATGCATTCATAAAGTACTGGTACTAGTAAAAACCTCAGTGAAGTTGGCACCCCATAAAAAGAAATAATCAAAACTATGCCATTCGTTTGTGCTGATTTGTGCCGCAAAAATGAACATTTGCGCTGGTTTGGTGTTTGAGATATTAAACATCATTTTTTTGACCATGTGAAGTCACTTTCCACCCCTTTTTGCCCAAATCGCTCCAAACCGGCGCAGTTCATTTGTGCTCGATTTGTGTCCGTTTGTGCCGTTGAAACAAACACTGTATCGGTTTTCCTTCCCTTGATATAACCAAAATATTTTCGGGGCTGTGATGTCACTCTCCACCTCAGTTCGTCTAAATCACACAAAACTGGTGTCATTCGTTTGTGCTCGATTTGTGCAGGTTTGTGCCGTTGAAATGAACACCAAATATATTTCCCCTTCTTAGAAATAACAAAAACAATTCGGGACAGTGACGTCACTCTACACCCCATGCCTTCCAAATCTCTCCAAACCGGTGCCGTCCGTTTGTGCTCAAATTGTGCCCGTTTGTGCCATTAAAACAAACCTGGTATCGCAGAGCCCTTCTTAAATATAATGGGAAAAATACTTGTTTGGGACTGTTACGTAACTCTCCACCCCATATCATCTAAATCACTCCAAAAGGTGCCATTCGTTTGTGCTCGTTTGGGGCACTAAAATAAACATTGTATCTAATTCCCTTCCTTAGAAATAACAAATACAATACGGGGCAATGACGTCACTCTACACCCCACTTTGTCCAAATCGCACAAAACCGCCATTCGTTTGTGCTCAATTTGTGCCGGTTTGTGCCATTAAAAGAAACCATGTAACCATGACCCCTTTTTAAATATAACGAAAATTTCACTGTCCACCCCATTTAGCGCTTTTTAGAGTTAAAAAAAAATAAGAAGAAGAATAATTTAGTCTTTTCAAGTTAGTTTTCACTAACTTCATATTTCAAGTTGAGTAAATTTAAATTTTAAGGAAGCATGAACACTAATATATATATATATATATATATATATATATATATAGTTTTCACTAACTTCATATTTCAAGTTGAGTAAATTTAAATTTTAAGGAAGCATGAACA